>PVKH010010665.1:0-18138 GCA_004027955.1 Chaetophractus vellerosus | reverse complement strand
TGCCCTGCCCGTGGCGGCTTTTGCCTGTCCGTGGCAGCTTTTTGCCCTGCCCACGGCGGCTCCGGCCCGCCCATGGCGGCTTGCCATTCTCAAGGCGGTCTGCCTGCTAGGAGAGGTCCCCGGGAACCGAACCCAGGGCCTCCCATGTGGTTTCCCAGCGAGCTCTTTATCCACTGAGCTATCTAGCCGGGCCCTATAAATTTTCATTTTAAAGCATTTTTTGAGGGAAAAGATCATCTCAAGTTCAGAATTCGACTACTGTTAACATATTGGAGTAGATACTTCACACATAATTAAAATCATGCTGTATATACTAGTTTACAACCTATTTTTTTCTATACTAAGCAAACAACTACAAGCAGTTTCCTATGTTGCAGAATATTTTCTAAAACATAATTTATGTCTATACCTTAATTTCTTGAGCCAATCTCATATATTTTGACAATTAAGATGTTTCTAATTTTTAAAATATTACTGCAGCAAACGTTTTTTGTACAAAAATCTATCACATTTCTCATTTAGCCAAGATGAATTCCTAGAGGTAAAAATATTTAAGCTTTTTTATATAATTTAAAAATTTTCCTCCAACATATGAACCCATTTCTGTCAAATCCTCAATAATAACATTGACTATATATATATGTATATATATTTTTAAATCTGCATGGTTTTTAGGTGAACATTCTTTTCTTGAAATTTTGCTTCATTTACTCATGAGATTGAGTCTTATTTTTATGTTATTAGCAATTTTTTTTTCCTGAATGCCTCTGCCTACCCTTGGCCATTTTTTTCAATTAAAGCATCCTACTTCTCTCAAACTCCTCAGCTTTGCACATCCTGCTGTTCTACCTCAATATCTGATTCAGGTTTAAATACAGATTTTAATTTATGAACTAGGCTCTTTTATATCCACTCATTTGGCGTCTGACCCTGTTGCCTCTGGCTTGGGTTTTGAAACTTTCTTCTGGATCTTGAGACCTTGTAATAACCAAATTCACTACGGACAAGACAGTAGCTCTTCATGGTAGGAGCCATGTAGACTGAATCTAAACTATCCCCAAGAATAAGGTCATGGAACAAGCCTGATTTCCACTACCATTCCACAAGAGTCACGATGCTATCGATTTTAAATTATAATTAGAATCATTGGCCCCAAAGTTGTGGCATCATAGTTTAATAGACTGAGCTCTTTCTAGTTTGTGCGGAGCATTTGGTTAGTTGATGAACTTTGTTATTTCTATCTTTTCTAAAAGCCAGTAAAAACACACAAATATACTTTATATCCCCCTCATTGCAGTAACGTCCATTAGGAAAAACTAAGCAAAGTATGTTTTCAACCAAGCACAGATTGCATGCAGTTCTCGTCAGGGTTTGCGCTCCCTCTATCATGGTTGTGAGAAGGCTGCTTATGACATGTATTTTTGTCCTATCTCTATGAAAGATGACTTTCAAGTTCTGCAGTGGAAGGACGGTCACTGACAAAGACCGCGCTGGAAATGGCTCCGCAGTGTGGGGTCAGAGAGGGGGCAGATGTCTTTCTGTTTTATTTTTGATTTTTAGTGTGCCCTGTGGCAAGCCTTAGATCTTTGCCTCTGTTGATCCTTAGCCTTTACCTTTATTCCCTCTTTTCCTTTTGTTTAACCTATTGTTTTTTTTCCTGCTGTCACTTGTGAAACTTGGGGAACAATGTTGCAGGAATATAGAGCTTTTGAGGGAAATGTAAATCACAGGCCGCTCAGAGTCCCGTCTGCTTTCTCATCAGAAAACAGCATTTTAGAGAGCTGAACTGAATTCTGGTGAAGACATGCCGAATTCAGGAACATTCCCTGTTCCCAGGCTCTGGTCATCTAGAAGTGGGGCTTTCTGAAGAGGGGGCAATCTGGGAGGGAGGGGAGAGAAGGCACATTTTTCAGAAGCAGATGCTCCTGGCTTTGGAAGGAAAGCTGCCCTAATCAGAGTTCAGCAGTTTCGCAGACAATCCACAGCTTTGGAGAGAGAAAAACAAACAACAGTCTCTTATTCCAGTGCATAAATGTAAGAGGTTTGTCTTAAGTGTGTGCGCAGAACTCTAGTGGGCTAAAAATGTTATGCAGAGTTAAAAGTGAGGCATTGTTTACGTTTTAATGAAGGCAACCAATTTTTAACAACAGAAGTTCTGTTGCTGAATCCCTCCCCACCCCCAACATTCAGTTCCTCTGCCCCTGCACCTGCTTTCATTTTTGGCTTCTTGGCATTGATGTTCACAGAGACATCAGCTGGCAGTGGCAAACTGCTAAAAGCTCCCCTGCAATGCAGCTCTGCAAATGCCAGCCATTTATCCAATGGTGCATGCCAGCTTAACGTAAGGTCCTCCTTTTCTCCCTCCAACCCCAATCCCTTTAGTCTCCCAGTTTTACTTCCAAATGACAGTAAATGATCCAAGCTGAGCAGTGGTCTGGCCCTTTGAGTATCCATTAAGTGTGGCCACATCTATTTGCTGCATCTATTTTCTGCGATTATAATATTTTGATCCAAAGAGCATTGCAGAAAATTTAGACGACAATACTATTTCTTCTATTCATTAAAGAGCTATTGGCCCACAGGCTCATTTCTCTCTCCTCAGCAGATGGTGGGATAGTTTCTTGAGGTCTCTTTTACTTGAAACAGCCTTTTTGTTTTTGTTGTTTATTGAGAGCCAGTTGCTCCAAATTCATTCAATAAAGACATCCACTTTTCAGTTTAAATTAAGCCCCAATAGATAAATACTGATTTAGAGTTGGGGGCTGATGGACAAGCTGGAAAGGCAAAGGGGCTATTGCAAGTTAAGTATGCAGCACAAGGCTTTACAGTTCCAAAAACGATGGCTTTAAGTTCCTCAGTCACCACAGCAATTCAGGCTGTATACTGAGAAAGTGTGAGAAATCTGTGAGAAATTCGACATATATTTATTTTTCTTGGAAATTAGAGAATATCTTCACAGTGTACACTCTGAAGGGCTTTTGTTTTGTTTTGTTGTGTTTTTAATGATCTAAACCATCTGGGGAGTTGATAAAGAATGTGATTTTCACAAGCTGAGCTAGCAAAGCCTATTGCTAAATCCCAAACCTTTATCCAGCCTACAGATAAAACCAGGGTGGGAGAGCTTCCCTTCCAGCTCTAAAATACTATGGTCCCACGTACGCCAAATGCTTCAGTGTCTGGGTGGTAAGAAAAATAGAGAACTGTCTAAGAGAGCCTGGCCTAAGGATCCAGAAATGTGCTACCTTTTTTTTTTTTTTGTAAAGATTGGTGGAGGTCACAGATTTCCAGAAAATCTGTCAGTAAACCAAGTCAGAGTCATGTTTTCCGGATGTCATCATGGTCTTTTTTGATTCAGGGCCAGGAATTAATACTTGTAAGCATTTCTTAACTATCTATTTCTCAAATCTGGAGTCCAATACCTATCTTGCTAAACAGAGCAGGTTCCCACAAGCATTTCAGGGCCACTTTAATTATGGTGGCCATCTTGCAATAACCATGATCCTATATGTGTGTGTATATTTTCTGATACTTCTGACAAACGTCCAGCTAGTCTTCTTGGAATTTGCACTCAGCATTTGGTGTGGCCACGAGATAAGATAGAGAAATTGGGATATCTCATTCCCAGAAACAGGCCATACCCTGCAAGTATAATCATGTCATAGCTTTCGAATCAACCCTCTCATTCCCCTTTCAATTTCTTTCTTTCTGGTTACCCACTGTAGAGGTTCACGAGACCAAATGGAACGTTGTCCCTTTGCATTAAATACATTCGGTTAATGTTATTAGGTATACTTTGTTTGTGTGCACAAATATCTCCAGCCAGAAGTCTGATGAGATTTTCAGGTCTTGCTCATCAATTAGTATTCTCTATGACCCCAGCATATTAATCAAGCAAACAGTATTTATTTAATATTTATCACATGTTGCTCATACTTTATTAAAAAATAGGCAAATTGTGTCAGAAATGTCATTTTAATACTTCTGTTGAAGTTGCAGTTGAAGTTATGGAGCCAGTTAAATGTTCAAGGCATCACAGTTCTACTGGAAGCAGCTCTCACCCAGAAGACAAAGGAACAGTTACACTGACCAAACACAGGCGGCTGTTGCAGGCAGTTCACAGGAAATAATCATTGTGTAATAAAATCTTAAGTAATGGGAAGAATTTTAGTAATAATGCTTTAGCAAATGCTTTCTTCTTTCACAAAGCCAGAGAGCTTTATTACCCCTGCACTCCTCACAGCAGAGCGGATGCGTTTCCAATCCTAGAAGAAGCTGGGGGAGGGGAGATAGAACGGAGCACAGCAAATCAGAACCCTTACATGTAAGACCTCCTGCACCAATTCCTTTTTTGTTTGTTACATATCCCCCCCTTTCTGCTTGTTCTTGCTGTGTTCATTTCCACGTTCTTCCATGTCTGCTTTGTCTCCCCCCTTTGCAGCGACGCGCCGAGTCAGCTCACCACGTAGGCGGCTTGCCCCATTCGCAGGCGGCTCTGCTCTGTTTGCGGGCAACTTGACCTGCCTGTGGCGGCTTTGCCCTGCCCGTGGCAGCTTTTTGCCCTGCCCATGGCGGCTTGCCCTCCCAAGGCGGTCTGCCCACTCGGAGAGGCCCTGGGAACCAAACCCGGGGCCTCCCATGTGGTGAACCGGTGCCCTATCCACTTGGCTACAGCCAGCCCCTTGCACCAATTCCTCTTTAGGCCTTCACCCCCTCTGAAACTTGGCTTCCTCATCTGCAAAATGGGAGTAAGAGTACATTGGCTTTTGCCACCTCACAGGCTGGTTGTAAGAATCAAATTAAATAATCTTTATAAACCTTAGATCCCTGTACAAATGTTCAATATGATAACTTTTATGTGTGTTACAATGAATTGTAAATCATACCTGGCTACACAATTGTTAGTTATAATAATTATTATTTACAATAAAATTGTGTTGGTAGTGCCTTCCCATATCTGGTCTTTCTCCTCTCTTCCCTAATTCAGAGAACAGCATCATACAAACAGTTGCTTGAGTCCTGATACCCCCCTCTCCCTCACTTAGGGTAGCATAATGTATTTAGCTCTGGGTCCTCAGTGGTTCCTGGCTTAACATTTATTGGATGAATGAATAAATTTAATTTAAAAATATTTTATAGGTGTTTATTTATACCCACCTTATTCCCAAAAAAGGATCTAAGGAAGCTTATAAGACACATGAACATAACAAAATAGCATGTGTCAGTAGTACATGGTAAAGACAAAGGAAAACTAATATACCTAAATTGGAACCAAGAGTGAGGTAAATACAAAATTATTTACCATTGAGTCCTTACTATGGATGTGTCTAAATTTAACTAAAAATTTCATAAGACACAAAATTTTGTGTCCATGAAATGAAAGCAAAACTATTGTTTAAGAGAAACATTAATTAGCAGAGAGAAATTTCTAGAGAAATCTTCGAAAAAGGATGCCATGAAATGTAATAAATAGCATTACTAAGGAAATCCTTCTAGAAGATACACAGTGGTTTCATTTTTTTAAGATTATGCATACTTGGTGTTGCAGGTACTTAAAAGGCCTAGCTTTCAAGGAATCACTGAGGAAGATAAATCAGTGTCATTCACTAAGGTAAGCTCCATAAGAAGGAGGGCGCATGGTGCAGCATGGCACAGAGGAGGCAGTCATCAGTTCTACTGAGTAGGTCAAGGAAGTCTTCTTGGTCTGATGGCCTGCCTGAATTTATGCAACAGTATTTATCAACTGCCAACTTTGTGGAAGACAAAATGATAGGTGATAAGATTATAATAATAAGGAAAACAAGGTACTTTTCTTCACGAGTAGCTAAGGACTTGAAGAAATTTTCAGTGAGAAAGACTCCTTGTTACTGAGTCTTTGCCTAGTCCCCCACCCCGGAATGTGAGCCCTTTAATAGCAGAGAGATCCAGTACTTTCCCTGCATTCTGAAAAAAACAAAAATAACAAACAAAAAAACCATGGCACAATATCAAGAACTGAACGAGAAGCTCTAGTCACTGTGCAAAGCTCAGAGATGCTTTGGGAAAAGTAGATAAGAAATGTGCTGCTTAGGAATGCACGGGGAAGTCTCAACTTTGGACAGAGGGAATGGTGACAGAATCAGGACAAAACAAAGACCTCGGTGTCTGGCATCTAGGAAGTTAGTAGTAGTATTCAATTCCAGCTAAACTAATATGCTGGGAACTCGATCTCAAAGTCATCTTTGTAGAGGGAAGGAAAGAATATGTAACCTGGTTCTTTCACCTCTGAATGTCTGGGTAAGCCAAGTTAATTCTGACATGTCAAGGTTAGAGATCTTGATTTTTCCAGGGATCAAAGCTTCTGAGGTACTGCCCTCTGGTAGTAGAATGTTAGACTAAAAGTGTCAAAATTAATAGTTCTTTGTTTTTGTCTAAATAAATAATTGTCTGATAAATTTCTTTTACTATTCCCAGTACAATTATTTACTGTATATAAAAGCAACACTCAATCGATCAGCCCTCTTCAGTGGATAATAGCGCCCACTATTTGCAAGGCACTGCTCGGCCATGAGGAGGAATCATAGAAATATTCCTTAGAGATTCCATTATTCTGATGCTTGAAAGCATTAAGGAGACAAGATACACTTGTAAAACAATGAAGCAATATATGAAAATAGGGGGCCGGCTGTACCCCAATTGGTAGGGTGCCGGTTTACCACATAGGAGGCCCCGGGTTCGGTTCCCAGGGCCTCCTCGAGTGGGCAGACCGCCTTGAGAAGGCAAGCTGCTACGGGCAGGGTAAGCCCCCCAAGCAGGGCAAGCCGCCATGAGCAGGCAGGCCACCGCGTGGTGAGCTGACTCGGCGGGTTGCTGTAGCAGGGGGAGACAAGCAGACACAGAAGAACGCCAAAAAATGAACACAGCAAGAACAAGCAGAAAGGGGGGGATACGTAATAAATAAAAAATAAATCTTAAAAAAATATATTAAAATATGATACAGCATAGGATAAGGGTTAAATGTGCATTGAAGGCAATAAATTATAGATAAAAATCAAAGGAAGAAATTACTATAGCAGGAGAGCTCAGGGAAGATTTTTAAAAATCAGACCTGAAGGATGGAAAGAATTCACATAGGAGGAATATCAGGCAGGAGCATTCTACGTCAGAAGAGGGAAACTTATAAAGGTATGGAAAAATGAGTTTAAAAATTAGCATGTGAGAGGGGCCAGCTGTAGCCCACTAGGTAGGGTGCCAGTTTACCACATGGGAGGCCCTGGGTTCAGTCCCTGGGGCCTCCTCAAAAGGGCAGACTGCCTTGAGAAGGCAAGCCAACGCAGGTGGGGCGCACTGCTGCGGGTGGGGCATGCCCCAGTGGGAAAAGGCAAGTCCCCGCGGGCAAAGGCAAGCCCCCGTGAGCAAGGGTGAGCCCCTGCGAGCAGGTGGGTGGCCAAGCCGGTAAGCTGACTGGGCGGGTTGCCCCAGCGGGGGGAGACAAGCAGACACAGAGGAACGCAAAGAAAAATGAACACACCAAGAACAAGCAGAAGGGGGGGATGCATAATAAATAAAAATAAATCTTTAAAAAAATTAGCATGTGAGATTCAGGAAAACAGAAAGTTAACTATTAAAATAATTGTCGAAAGAGATCACATACACACATTCATACAATTGAAAAGAGACCTTGGGAAGTCTGAAACATTTGAGAAAGTAGATGAAATTAGATTCAGAAAGAGAAATATCTCTCCTTATAAAGAAACATCCTACCTATAAACATTCCTTCAAAGGCACAAACATTACAGGATGAAAACTCTCAAAAATGTTCCTCCAAGACAAAAACAAAACAAAAAAAACCCCAAACAACAACAACAAAAAACTTACTTCCAAATGTCAGTGCTGACATGTTAATTCTAGAGAGAGGTTGTATAAAACAGTGATTATCAGGGACTTGAACCTGAACAAAGCACATTAATTTGTTAAATCCTAAATTGAGCAGTAGCGTTAAACTTCAGAACAAATCAAAATCTAGGGTAAAAAGAAAATGTGGCACCTGTTTTCAGACTCTCACTGTAAATATGAACTGGAGCATAGTCCCTGAAACACACTGGCATTTCCACCTATTCTAATCTCAGATTAGAACTCTACCATAATTTTATACGGTGTTTACAGAAGTTGAGCAACTTGCTCAGGGTCACACTTCAAAGCAAGAAGCCTGCCTGGCTCCTGAGCCAGGTGCTTTAAGTTCTAACACAGATGCCAGAATCAGCCCCAGATCTACTGACTGAGAATCACAATTTAGGGGCCAAGGTATGTGGATTTTCAAAAAACTCATTTGGTGACTTTCTTGCAAATCCCTGGTTAAGATGCTGCCTACCAAAACTACAGTAAAGGGTCCTAAGGTCCCAAGGGTGTCCCTGAAATGTAACAAGATAAGATCCATAAATACTAAGTGTGTACTTTTCTTACTTCTCTTCATTTCCCTTATCTAATTAGTCACATCTATTTACATTGCCTGAAGAAGAATCTGAACTGTAACAGAAAGGAAGGCAGAGGGGCAAAAACAATTCATGTTCGTTTTCTTGGTTTCTCAACTAGGCTCCAGAGAATCAAGAAAAAGCTTGGAGGGGAGCAGGGCATTTATTGGAAGAGAATCAGAAGAGAAGAGCGGGACCTTTACTCTTCTCAAGGTGTTCGGGTAGGTTGCAGGCAAGGCTTAAGTGAGGCAAGACCAAGACAGACATCCAAACTCCCCTGGCTGATGATATAAACCCTTAGATGATGGCAACATGCTGCAGCATTTGGAAGAGAGGGAGATAAACTCTGCCTGGTGACGTTTTAGAGAAATCTTGAAGAAGTTAGCATTGGGCTGGAGTGTCAGTGGATATGCTTTTCTGCAGCTGCACAGTGTAGGAAAACATTTTTTGGACATTCTAGTTGGGCGGTATTGCATTAGATACCAGGATGGTTGGAATTGGATCCCAGCTCCATCATTGCTTACAATGTAGTTACACATCACTGGGTAAGTTCCCTAGCTTCTTTAAGTCTCAATTTCCTTTTCTGTGAAATTGAAATAACAACTGCTGATCATGTTTCATGTGCTGGTTGTGTGTTATGAGATAATGTATGAAAATTACCCAGCACAGATCCTGACACAGAGTTTTTGGTAAATTTTAGCAATTTTTGTCAATCTGAGCAAAACAGATTCAAGAGAAAATTATAATCTAGAATTCTTGAATTCAATTCTCTATCACACAGAGGATATGAGAAATGGTCTAGCATTATTACAGTGACTGTTGATTATCTCAGTCCTCATTAATTTACTTACCTTACAGTTTGTCTATGATTAACATATCACTTTCACCCACCAGGGTAATTCCTAGCCAAGATGACTGTGGTGGCTCCTCATTTTTCCTCTTCTTTCCTCCCTCACCATCCCTAAATTGACACTTTGATGCTGCTGGGTTCTGAGACCTTCTCACTCTGCTTCTAGTTACTCAAGTTACTAAACTGAAACAAAGAACCCTCTGGTGAAGCATTCAGTGCATCTTAATTGAGAAAGTATAGCTATAATGCACAATTAAGGAATACAATATAAAAGCTAAAAGGGACTTTAGAGATAATCTAAGCCTTATTATTATAAACCATGGATATTGAGTCCCAAAGAGGTTAATTTGTCTAAATCTAGAAGCTTCTATGGGTCAGAAGTACATCTTAGACCTAGAACTAAAGCCAAGTAATCTTTCTCCCATGGCTGTGAAGGGAAAAAAGAGAGTGTTCAAGCAGCCAAATTTAGGATAGACTCTGTAGATTGCTACCTCTTCTATCTTCTTTACTTTAAGGCCAATCCTTAACCTGGCCATGGTGACTTATTTTGCCTAATTTACTTCTCCAAAACAAATAAAACCCAAATCCCAGGTCCTAAGCAGTAAAGAACGATAATGTATATTCCATGAGTCCATAATGTACTACAACAGGGAATGACTTAGGAATGGGGCAGACACAAGTTTAATGAGACTAGATTTTAATTGGCAATAAGGGTCTTATCCAATGTCACATGGAAAATCATTGACAAAATTAAGGAATCATCCCTTTCCTATTTTAATTCATTTAATAAAGAGCACAGTAAGTCACACAAAGGATTAGAGAAATTTGCAGATCTGTTTTAAAAAAAGCATGGCTACAAAGATTTCAGGATTTAAAATAATACAAATAATAAGCAACGTATTCTAAATTACAGATGAACATATCTTTGGTTGAGGAAACAAATACTATAAATATAAAAATTTATCCAAAAGGAAGAAAAAAAGAAATATAGTCAAGTGAAACTTTGATTGATTTACAATGTGATGTGGCAAAAAAAAGAGGATATACTATGCAACTTGAAACTGGGAAAAGAAAATTCAGTGTTGAGAGCTGAGACTATATTTCCAGAAGAATGTAGAGGAAGAAGAGGTTATTCAAAACAAAGGCAATGGAGTGATTTGTATCATTTGGGAACTAATATATCTTAAGGACAACATGAACACTATGATCAAAGGTTTGGTTAGGTAATGACTAAAGTAAATCATTAACAGGGATAAACAGAAAGGGGAAAGTACAATGAAATAAATCTAAAAAGAGAACCTTTGAAGAAATCTAGAGAAATTTCTGCTCCAGGGACTATGAGAAAAAAAGGTAGAGAGGCTCACAGTTAAAGATATATTTCTAAACATAAATTGGAATCCTGAAATTTCTAGTTTAAGGAAAAGATATCATGATTGATTATTATGTATATTTATAATAGATATAAAAATGAGTTAACATAATATTCATTAGCTACAAATCTCTATAAATTTAGGTATAATGATTGATCCACTTAATTAGGGCTTTTTCATAGTTTTTGCTCTGTCAATGAACATAAACAGTAGGAAATGCTTCATATATTCTTTCTCTTTTTTTATTTTTCTGTGCGATAATTAAAGAATACCAATCCAACGAAAACAGACCTGATAGAGAGTCTTTCGAGAATACTTATGAAGAACTATTGTTATATTCGCCCAATTTCAACAGGGAGCCTGCCAACACTGCCTCTTTACGCCATCAAGAGAGGCCCTGTCATGGGCCCCGTGCTCGAGGCTGCCTTCCTCAGGCTGTGCCCCTCCACCAACGCTGGGAGCCTGAGGACCCAAGGGCCGTTCTCACCTGTAGCCTATGCCTACCCTTCTAGACCATACTCCAGGTACTTCAGATCTCAGATCTTCCTTCCCAGAGGTCCTCAAGCCTTCTCCCAGGGTCTGGGCAGGCTTCTTCTTGTGAGCCTTCTTTCAAGACGATGGAATGTATCACTGATACTTGTCCCTATATCTGAGTATCTAGGGCAAACCAAGGGGCAGTTGCTTACTGTGTGTGTGTAGCCAGAGGTAGGCAGAGCTTGTGAGTATGGGCTAGAGCATCAGCTGGTGCACAAGGCCCCTCAGAGGACTCCTGAATATAGTCCACGGCCCACTCCCCACATGCCACCATGTTGATCTGCAGAACTCCAAGGAATTGGGAACTTCTAAATTTGAACTTAGTCTCCAAAGGCATTATAAAGATATTTTCATTAAAGCTGGAAGATAGCACTTACTTAATTCAAAAGGTGTTAGACTGACTATCATATATTTTTTAACACATCCCCCCTCCCCCTTTCTGCTTGTTCTTCCTGTGTTCATTTTTGCGTTTTTCTGTGTCTACTTTGTCTCCCCCCGTTGCGGCGATGCGCTGAGACAGCTCACTGGTGAGTGGTGGCCTTGCCCACTCGCGGGCGGCTTGCCCTGCTGGCGGGTGACTTGCCTTGCCCGTGGCGGCTTTGCCCTGCCCATGGTGGCTTTTTGCCCTGCCCACGGCAGCTCTGCCCTGCCCACGGCAGCTTGTCCCCTCAAGGCGGTTTGCCTGCTCAGAGAGGTCCCCAGAACCGAGCCCGGGGCCTCCCATGTGGTGTACCAGTGCCCTATCCACTGGGCTACAGCCAGCCCCTGACTATCATATTTGAAATACTTTTTAACTATATTGTATGTGGTCGTGCCCTGAGCCTGCACATTTCTGAAGGCAGGTCTGTTGCTTCTCCCCCTCCCAGGCTATCTGAGATCCTATTTCTCCAGTGTCGGTGATCCATACATGTGTGCAGAATCAAACTGAATTGAAGTAGGAAAATGTGGGGACACATGATCTGAACGTAGGTAGGAGGTAAGGCAAATATTTTCAGCAGTTGGTTTTCTCATCAATCTGCCCCATTTCCCAAACGTTCCCACCACAGGGAGAAATAGTCAGGGACATTGATTCCATCCCCAGAACCTGTAGCCCCTGAAGAACAGGTTCATCACCCCTGTGCTTGATGTTTAACAAGCTTGCAGCCTGCCTTTCATACTCTGCCATGTTCCCTGCAAAACCTCACTTAGCACATGGTTAGAATCTCAACAAGGCAGTGTGAGCTCCCCTTGGCTGGGCTATGTTTTCCACCTCACTCAAGGAAATCAGCAGAGACTCCAGAACTTTTAGTTTCATAATTTTGGACATTGTATATTTCAGGAAAATTTATTGCTCCCTTTATTGAGGTTTCATGGGACCATTGATAATATTCTTTCAATGCACAGTTTTTATACCTTACTAAGGAAAATGGACTTTTTTTCCCTAATGGCTCCTGTATGACCCATAAAATGATTTCTTTCTCTCTTTTTTTTATGTCAACATAAATTTCAATAAAATTGGTTGCTATTATTTTTAATGGAGTTGCATTTAATTCTTATCACACTGTAGCCACTTGTAATATGTACCACAGATTATTCTATCTACATTATACAATTCTTTTTGTTTGCCACAGAGCTGCTCATGCAAAGTACTAGAAATGTTTGCCTTTTATAATAGGATTTTATTTAGGGTAAAAGCTGATAGTTCCAAGTCCATGAAATGTCCAAATCAAAGCACCATCAGAAATGCTTTCTCACCAAAGTCAGCTACTGGTGATCGTGGTGTCCTGCCACATGGTAAAGATGGCAGTCACTCTCCACAGAGGTCCCTGCCTTCCCCTCCAGAATCTACCATGTCCTGGAGCAAGCTGGTTGTGGACTTGTTTCTTTCCCGGCCTCCTCTCCCAGTCTTGGCTGCTCCTCTTTCTCCCCGAGTTCAACTGTGGGTTCTCAGGCATACGGCTCATCTCTTCAGCCTTGAGCTGTTCCTTGGGCCCAGCCTCTTGGGGACTTGATGCTTAAGCTTGGGCTGCTAGCAATCCTCGAGTCCTCTCTCACGTGACAGTGTCAAAAAGGAAGGTGTCTCTCTTGTGCCTCCGTTTATATAAAGCTCCAGTATGAGGGCAGAGATGCAACTTGAGTCACGCCTCACTGATGTAGTCTAACTAAAAGGGTCCCACACTCACAGGAATGGATTAGTTCAAGAATATAATCTTTTTCTTTTGGGGATTCATAAAATAATGCCAAACTGTCACAATAATTCCAAAAAAGTGTGCCTCTTTGTTTATATTAGACTATCCTGGAAAACAATGGTATTTGTTCTCTCAGTCTCTATGTATATCACCGAGTTGCAGCAAATGGTAAACTTGGGCTAGGGTCATTAATGTAAGAACAATTATTAGCAATTAATGAACTGGAATGAAATATTTACATTATTTATCGTCAGCTATAACCTTGCATTTATGGAACTTGGACTCCTTTCTGTTTTATAGTAGTTTTGGCCTTCTGTCAGATATGATGTTTTAAAAATTCCTTTGCATATAGTAACATTCCTGCAATATCTTGTTTGTGTTCAGGAATCATTACTCTGGTTGACAGACTATCTGAAAGACCTCCAATTCACACATTTTGCTTGAATCCCTGTTTTCTGATTGTAGGTTTATACAATTCTGTGGGCTCTTTGAGCCTCAGGTTCCTATAAATTGAATAGTGGAATAACCATGCCCAACTAATAGGGTTACTGTGGGCATGAAAGATGTTATTTCATGTGCCTACAGACAATTGGGAAACAGTAAGTGAGTCCTCCTTCACCTTCTCCGTCCACTTTTCCCCAGCAATATGTTTTCCATTGCAATAGAAATTACTCTGTTTGGTTTTATCCCTGAAGTTGAAGAATCAATTCTCAGTGGCCAAAAACCATTTCTTATTTCTGAATTGACCTGCCCTTGCAACTGGCTTGACTCTTCAGTTATTAGAACTGTTGGAGAAGAGGTTTTTTTTTTTGGTATACTGTTTCTTTGGTTTTGTCAAAAAGAAGAAAGGAATTTCTTCCTTCTCAACAACAGATGGGAATAGCAATTAGAATCAGTCATAATCCTGACCCTCTGTAGCCGGCAAGTCCCACTGTGTGGCAGAACTAGGTGGAAGAACAGATCTGGAGTTGCAACCAGCATGCAGTTGCCTAGAGCAATTCCTCCTATCAGATAATAATTCACGAGGTATCTGTCCCCAAAGTTAACCTGGCAGAACACAAAGAAACACTATGATGTTGTGTTGTCTCTTTGTTATAATTTGTTTCATAAATTATAACATATGTAAGATGCAATTTTCCCCACTATTTAAAATTTCCCCAGCAAAGTATGAAAATTACACTGTGATGGTGCCTTCCCAAATCAGTCTTAACTATTAAAAGAGAATTTCAAGTCTCTTCAAGGTCTGTAATATTTCCATGAGTAAGAATTTTATTGATATCTAACTTTATCAGTGACACCAAATGTTTCTTTTCAAAAGGGATTTCAATTATAAATTCATCTGAATACTGACTTCTTGTAGTGCACCTATTTCTTTTCTGAAATTCATCACGTTAACATGAAATTATAAGTGTTATAAAGATGTAGCTTATCAGCTAACCTTAATCCCAAATTATTTTATTTTGTATTGATTCAAAATAAAAGATAATAGCATAATGTTGTTTCTGTTTTTTATGCATAATATTCTGATTAACTTAGCTTAATTTTCTATTTAATACTGATTGAGTAGAAGAGTAAGACTGATTTTTTTGTATCTTCCCACTTCTATATATGCAGTCAGTGAGGAAGGAAAAAAAAACAAAATAAACATAAGCTCCCATTCTGTATACTTATTATTTTTAGAAAATGATATCCCATCTTTTCTCCTGCATTTTCACGTCTTACTGATTGAATGGCTAACTAATCTAAATTGACGACCACATGAAGTAGTTTTAGGTCTTTCTGTGGCACCAGGCAATACATTAGTACATATGAATGAAGGACCATAATAAGTATTATTACTTGGATGTCCCTGACTTTACCAGGTCAAAAAGAATCACTGTAATCTGAATCCCCAGTTGGTTGGACCAGGAAAAGCCTTTGTCAAGTTTCTTACCTCAGGTATTTCTGGGATGCTTCCAAGAAATCCATCTTAATTCTTCTAGCCCCTTCTTCTTGTAACTTTTCCCTATGTCTTCTGGGATTGCCCTGGAGTGTGACTACTCTGCTTGAGAGTCAGGCTGGTCCCCAACCTCCAAACCCAGAAGAAGGAGCATTATTCTTATTAGAGACAAAGAGCAACCCTCCCAAACCTCATTTATTGCCCAGTGGCAGACAATGGGAACGCCTAAGTTTTTCGGGAAAAACTCCACCCCTTATCCACAAGGGTAGCCTTTCTCTGTCCTCCCACCAGGGCAAATCATCAGAACTCAATAATTAAATATGATTGTACTTTTCAAAGAATAGGCTATTCAGTCTTGAATAAGTCCCCATGCTGGGCCTCAGCCTTATAATCCACACTGGAATTCAGGCAATAGAATGAGGTGAACGTATGCCCCCACATCCTTCTGCTCTTTCGTGTACAATGCTATAGCAAGAATAATATATACAACTCCTAAAACAAAGCATAAATTTCAGAGACAGTTATAACCTAAATCCATATTTAGGAAAGAAATCTTTCTCAGAATGGAACAGAATTGTACAGCCAACCCCTTACCTGCTGAGTCCTCTAGCATGAATCACACTGCAAGTTTCTTGACCCTTTGGAGCACCCATCTTCCCCTTCAAAAGAGATCTGGCAGAGAGTCTGGCTTTCACTTCTATACATGGTGCCCAGTTGGCAAAATATGTTTAAATGCACTGCTTGCCTTCCTGTGATAAAAAGCATTTTGGCACAAGACTCTGTAGAAAATTGGGCACCAAATAGGCCTTTAAAAACCATGACCATCAAGAAAGGAAAATTCTTCTCTTTGAAAATGTAAGGAGCTCAAACATTTATTTGCCAATGAACCGTGTATTACAAGACTCGGCAAACATATATTGCAACAGTTCAAGCATATACTATCCTTTGACATTTGGTATTCTTTTTATTTGATTAATCAAGAAATTCCATGGGGAACAAATGTAGTTTAGGTGGTTGAGCACCTGCTTCCCATGTATGGGGTCCCGGGTTCCATCCCTGGTACCTCCTAAAACAAGCAAACAAACAGACAGACAAAAGGGCCAGCTGTCATTGGGGAGCATATGTGGTCATTGGTTGAGCACCTGCTTCCCATGTGTGAGGTCCTGGGTGAAAAAAAAAAGAAAGCAATTCTGGCCAGTGAGCAGGTTGAATTCTTTCTTCAGTTGAACTCATTTGTTGCTTATTTGTACTTAACTACTGGATATCACTGTAAGGTTAGGAACTGAAAATAATGAAAGTGGGAAGGTGGCATTTTCTGAGGAATGAAGGGAGGTCCTAACCATATTTGGTATGTCACTCCTAGAGGAGGATAGACTAGTGAAGGAGTTGACCAACTATGGCCCACAGGCCAAGTGGGCCATCCATTTATTGTAAATAAAGTTTTATTGGAACACAGCACACGCATTTCTTTACATGTTGTCTGTGGC
Source organism: Chaetophractus vellerosus (assembly GCA_004027955.1). NCBI lineage: Eukaryota > Metazoa > Chordata > Mammalia > Cingulata > Chlamyphoridae > Chaetophractus > Chaetophractus vellerosus. The sequence goes on along the minus strand of PVKH010010665.1, from coordinate 1,343 downwards.
TGCTTTTAAACAGAAGAGTTTAGTTGTTCCTACAGAGACTGTATTGACTGCAAGCCAAAAATATTTAGCCTTTTATAGAGAAAGTTAGCCAACCCCTGATCTAGTGTATAGCCATCTTTCTTTGGAAAATATTTCATGATCTATCTCCTAAAGTAGGAGACAAATCTACATTTCTATAAAAACATGATAACACTCATAATTAGATATATTACAAAACTTATTCTACCAGTGTCAGTATGTGGATATGTAGAGTTCAGTACAGTGCTGTTTATGTATGGGATAGTCCATTGTCTCAACCGAGTCTGCTGTGCACTGTTACCCCAAGGAAATGTGCTTGGTTTCAGCCTTACTGAAAAGAAAAGACATAAGACCCACTGCCTGCAAAAAAGGAAAAACAAGTTTCAAAATAATGTTTTTCTCTAATCATCTTGCCCTTTAAGTGAATTGTTTGAGAGATATTAAAATAACGGAAGCAGCCTGGAGATCCAGCACAAAAAATAAACAAACCCAGCATGCTCTAAGTTCAAAAGGTCTGTTGCATATCAATCTCTATATATATATTTTATTTAATCTCCTGTAAACATTGTCATTGCAAGGTGCTTGGAGTAGGGTAATGCATTGTGATGTTTTGTTCATAGAAACAAGACAATAACGCAGAAGGCAATCACAAGACAGGAAGAGGAGGAGGCAGAAGAAAGAAGGAGCAGACTGAAGGCAGAGCTGTCTGAGAGAGGTGAGGCCAGGGCACTGCACAGAGCTGACTTCTTCATTAGCAGAACCTGGAGCCATGCCAGCACATTCCAAGGGACTAAACTCGCCCTTTAGGAGTTTGTCAGTTGTCTTCCCCTCTCACCCTTCTCCTTCTCTCTTCCTCTCTATGTAAACTTAAAGAGAAAGAAGAAAATGTGTTTTTTCCCCTTCATATTATAATGGACTTATTTCCATTAAAAAGTCGATTTGCAGAAATGGAAAATCTCTTTACAGCTCTGGATAATCAGAAAGTAACTTTCCATTTAGCCATCCGCTCTGATGGCAGCTTTAAAGCTCTCCCTGTTTTTATGATTTTGTTCTTCCTTAGTGAACACAATTGGTGGGTCTAGAGGATGTGTGCGTATATTCCCTACTTCCTATGATACCTAGCCAGCCCTGCAAGGCTACTTCCTCAAGGTTTCTGGGCCATCTGTGCCGACTGTGGATGGATATACTGTTTTATTAAAGAGCAACACAGCCAGTGCTTGAACTGGCAGGGTATTTTCTTCTCGTTCTCTCTCCTGTTTTCCCTTCCCCTCCCTCTCCGCTTACACTTTCTTCTTCTTCTTGTGTTTCCCACAGCAAAAAATTGC
>PVKH010010664.1:0-18136 GCA_004027955.1 Chaetophractus vellerosus | reverse complement strand
TTAACTTATGCTTTAGAGTCATGGCCCAGGTCCACTCCTCCCCATCACTCTGATTTTTGCCTATTGATATTATATTCTGGCACTTTACTGAACTCATTCATCAGGTTTAGAAACTTTTTCTGAATATTTTTCAGGGATTCCTACATATAGAATCATGTCATCTGCAATAATGAGATTTTTACTTCTTCCTTTCTAATTTGGACTCCATTTATTTATTTTTCTTGCCTAGGTTCTCAGGTAAGTACTTCTAACACAAGGTTAAATAAAGCACTTACTCTGTGCACTCTTGTCTTTTTCCAGATTTTAGAATTTCACCATGGAAGATGATGTTAGCTTTGGGTTTTTTCATATATACCCTTTATGATGTTGAGGAAGTTTTCTTCTATTCCTATATTTTGAAGTGTTTTTACCAAGAAATGATGCTGTATTTTCTCAAATTCTTTTATGAATCAAGAGAGATAATCATGTAATTTTTTTCTGTTGATCTGTTAATGTGGTGTATTATGTTGGCTGATTTTCTTATGTTGAATCCTCCTTGCATACCATGGTTAAAAACCACTTGATTATGGCATATAATTCATTTGATGTTTTGTTGGATACTTTTAGCAAGTATTTTATTGAAAATTTTAACATCCAGGTTCATTAGAGAGATTGGTCTGTAGTTTTCTTTTCTTATGGCATCTTTATGTGGCTTTGGTATTAGGGTGAAGTTGGCATCATAGAATGAGTTAGGCAATGTTCCATCCACCACTGTTTGTTAAAGAGTTTAAGCAAGATTTGTGTTAATTCTTTTTGGAATGCCTTGTAGAATTCACCTGTGATGCCATCTGCTGCTGGGCTTTTCTTAGTTGGGATATTTTTGATGACTAATTCAATCTTGTTACTTTTCCATCAATGTGACTGCTTGTATGTTTCTAGAAATTTGTCCATTTAGTATGTTATCCATTTTTCAGGCTTCAAAGTATTAAACGTTCCCCATTATAATACTCTTTATTTCTGTGGCATCAGTGGTGATATTACCTCTCTAATTTTTTATTTTATGTATTTTCATCTTCTCTCTTTTTACTTTGTTAGTTTAGCTAAGGGTTGAAGAATTTTAGTAATCTTATCAAAGAACCAGCTTTTGGTTTTGTTAGTTTTTTTCTACTGTATTTATTTTCTCAATTTCATTTAATTCTGCTCTAATCTTGATATTTCCTTCTTTCTAATTGCTTTGGGATTAGTTTGTTGTTTTTTAACCTAGCTCTTCTATATGTGCAGTCAGGTTTCTAATTTTATTTCTTTTTTCCTTTTAAATATAAGCCACTATGGCTATAAATTTCCCTCTCAACATCGCTTTTGCTGCATCTCATAGGTTTTGATATTGTTGTGTTCTCATTATCTTGTGTTTCATGGTAGTTAATGATTTGTTTTGCAGTTTCCTCCTTGACCCACTGATTGCCTAAGAGGGAGTTGTTTAACGTCCATATATTTGTGCCTAGTCAGTTTCTCTGTCCCTTATTAATTTCCAGTTTCATTCCATTGTTGTCTGAAAAATTATGTTGTATGATTTCAATCTTTCCGAATGATTTGGTCCTTAATCTATTGCCTAGCATGTAGCCTATCCAGGAGAATAACCCATATGCAGTTGAGAAGAATGTATATCCTGGTATATTTGGATATAATGTTCTGTATATGTCTACTGGTTCCTCTAATTTATTATTCAAGTTCTCCATTTCCTTATTGACTCTCTTTTGAGATATTCTGTCTAATGGTGATAATTAAGTATTAGAGTTCCCCACTATATTTGCACAGGTGTCTATTTCTCCCCTTAGTTTCTTCAATTTTTGCCTCATGAATTTTTGGGCTCTCTGGTTGTGTGCATAAATGTTTCTTTCTGCCCCCTTTTACTTCTCTTTTCCTTCATGGATACTTATAATGCACATGTTTATGCATTTCATGTTTTCATTCAATGTCCTGGGTTCCTGTTGATTTTTGAAATCTTTTTACCTATTTGTTCTACCATATGTGCAATTTAAGATATTTTCAATTTCACCAATGCTTTCCTCAGTCTGTTCAAATCTGCTGTTATATCCTTCTAGCATATTTTTTTTTCTTGTGTGGAGCCATTAATCAAGACTAGATCTGTTATATTTTTATGCACATTCAAAATTTCTTCTGTATATTCCCCAGTGTCTTCTTAACATCCTTTATTTCTTCTTTCACTTCATTAAGTTGTTTAATATTTATTTGGACATCCTTTCTTAGTTGTTTCATGTTCTGCATCTCCTCACCTTTGTTTCATCTTTGACACTTGATTCCATTTATTCTATATCATTGTAGGAGTCCATGTTTCCCTGAAAAAAAATTTAAGACCATAGAAAATGAAAGATTGAAAGAGAGAAAAACAATCATTGTAATAATAATGAGAAGATAGAAAAAAGAACTATAAAAAAGCCAGGGACCTAGTAGATCTCAGGTAGACATTGATCCCCTGAGCTACACATATTCTGCAACTTAATTATGTTTCTGATAGTTTATCTGCCTCTCTCCTCCATCTATTCCCTCTGACAAGTTGGATTGCTAATAGTTTAGTGGCTATCTCTCCTACCTTCCTTCCCTCCAGGCTCTTAGCCAACCTCCTCATTGACACAGTGGCCCTCACTCTCAGGGCCAGTGGTGCAACAGCCTGTCTGATCTGAACCCTGTCTTCAATACCTTGGGATGTTTCACCTCTGGCTAGGGTTCTTATCTTTAAATTTTTATTTTTCCCTTCTGTTAAACCTAGCTTATCTCCCTTCCCAATTATTCTTATCTCTCTCTGAGTTTTCTGGGTGCCTGTTCCACACTTATTTGCCCTTCAGCTCCCCCCACAAGTGGGTCATGTGCAACTTCCACTTTCTAGGCTGGCTGCAGCCAAGATTTAAAGTGGACTCAGTTGGCCAAACTCACTGAAGATGAACCTCTCTTTGCCCTCCTCCAGACCCTTCTTCCTCCCAGAAAAGACAAATTTTGCCCTCTCAGTTGGCTACAGTGAGCCAGAGATTCTAGTGAGGCTATTCACCTTTATGGTGAAGGATATATGCCATTCCCAGCCACAGGTGTGAGTAACACAAGATTTTCCTTTGGCCTCTTTGTCTCTCTGTCCTTCTCCCTCTTGGATGATACACAGCACTCTCCTACTCTGAAGAGCCCTAAAGTAGCTCCTTTGGATTGCTTTTTGCCTTCCTCCATTGTTTTTATGAAATGACCAACACCTGTCAAGCTACTCTGAGACCATTTTACCAGAAGTCTTCCATTCCCAAATCTTGAGGATTTGGGGATGGTGATGTACACCGTGCTTCTGACTGAGAAGGGTCTTAGATCCCATGGAGCAGATGGATCAAACTGTCTTGCTTGCAGTTGTGGATACTCTCTGTTTATAGATGGGTGTTGTCCATCATGTCCTCTAGTTTGTTGTCTTGGGTGAGTCCAATGAACTGGAGAGTAGGCCTTACAACTCTGCTGATATACAGGGATCAACCGGCATATTAACAGACTGAAGATTTATGTTTCTGGGACATATATTTAATCGGTATATTGCTAATTATAGGTTCAAATAAAAAAGGCAGGAGAGGTATATGTAGGGAAATTATAAATGAGTCTAACTCTGTTATACTGGGGAGCATATATTCCAAAGTACAGTCTAATGACAGGGTGTGGAATTACTGAGTTTGCCTGCCATGCCTTTAGTGTTTAGATTTCTCTAGAGCTCTCAGGAGCCATGCTGTTTGATATACTGTTTCCTGTGGAAGTCAATGAGATCCTCCTGAGATGTGCATAAGTGTAACCTCTGGACTGACCTCCAATTGTAGTCTGAAATCTCTTAGCCATAAAAATTCATTTGCATTGAATATTTCCCTTTTTTGTTCAAGGTCTTTTTCCAAATGCATTGCTAGTTGGTGCTTGGTAATAATTCCTCAGTGCCAGGGAGGTTCATCCTCAGGAGTCATGACACACATTGGGGGGAAAGTAGTGCATATATATGCTGAGTTTGCTTAAAGAGAGGCTACATTTGATCAATGAGGGGCTTTCAGTAGATAGCTACTAGAAAATATTAATATTAAGCTAAATCTCGGTTTCAAAAGAGCAAGGTTCATAAGTACAACCATCAATGTCAAGAGACTGGAGTATTGGTCTGTCTTCCTTTGCTAGGCATGGCCCATGTATTTGCAGGAGTCTTGCTGCTCTATTAGAGAGTGTAGCAGGACTTCCCAGGATAGGAATTCAAGATTCTTTCAGTTATTATGTAGGTCTCCATCCACTGAGAAAACACCTCATGACCACTTGAACATGTTCATATGTCATAAACCCATGCACCAAGTGCATCCCTCCACAAATATCCACCAGTAACTGACCCTGCACTATTGATCATCCCCTACCACAGTTGATTATAGGAACAATTTCTTATGTTTATTTGAAGATTATTATGAAGTTTATACTCCCTATGCAAAATTTTTATACTCTTGTAAATCATGTTTTCAACATTTGATGATGGTCATTTCCAGGTTTGAAAGTTGTGATGCAAATTACTTGTGAATATCCCTGAGGTAATAAAGAGCAGAGGTAAACACTGAATACCCTCTCTTTCTTATGACAAAGGCTGTGCATTTAAACATCATGATATACCCTGATGTATAAGAAACATGGAAAATTATACCTTGGGAAAATTGAGAATTTTACAGTCTGAGTGAAAAGATACAATCTTAAAAGATAGAGGATAGGAATGAGACATACAAGGATCAATAACCATGTGTGCTTTGATAAAGGAAATTAAAAATTCATCTGGAATATTTTTTATGTCCCACCCTTAAGTAAATAGCATCAAATTAATTACTGAGTATTGTTTTATATAATTAATAAAATATCTCTTAAAGAACATTCTCTTCCTTTTAAAATTGAGGATAGAAAAGTATGCATAATATAAATGATTGTAAAATGAAAATTTACAAAAATATTTTTCAAAAATCAAGAAAATCCTATGAATATAATCAATGAAATAAATCAACATTATTAAAAGTCTTACTTAAAATGCTGGTTAAATTATATGCTACTTTTAGTTACAAATGGATTATATTAAAATTGTGAATAAAATGGAATTTCTTACAATTTCTTAGTCATTACCTCTCAATTATAAGTTTTTCAATGTAAATTAAATTGCTTTGAAATGAGATCCTTCAAGATAATTAGTTATATAATTGAAAGCATAATTAAGACTGAAAAAATTTATTTATGATTTAGTATGCTTCAAAACAAGCCCAAGTAAAATAGTTGTGGTTTTATTAGCTATTTTCTATGAGAAGGTTTCAGTAAAATATGGAAAAGCAGATAGGCAATATATCTGAACAGAAAAGTAATTTTTCATTCAATATTTAATTCATGTCTGGTGGAAGGAAGGGTGCTTTGAGGAGGAGTATCAAGTGGGATGCTTTAATTAGATATTGTGTACAGGTAAGAAGGTAAACTAGAACCACAAAGTAAACTGTGCTACACACTGCAATGGGAAGTTTGGAATTGATTATCTGAATTAAATCAAATTATTTGTGGAATGTGGGGCAAAGGAGGAAAGAAACATCTTACACCCCTTTCTTATTGAAAAACAGTGAAATGACAGTGTGGGGGGCAAAATTCATCTAGTTACCTTCAGATTAAAATCATTCTGAGATGAATCTCAGAACAATTCACTAACTAGTCTGCAGAAAGCAATATTTATTCATCTAGCCAAAGTTGGGGTGATATCAGCAATCATCCTAGTTACCTGGTACATGAGGAGAAAAACTGTTTAGTGTTTAAATGGAAGGGCTGGCATAGCAGCTCTCCTATAGGGCACACCTGGAATGAAAAGTTGTTAATGAAGAAAATAATTCCTGGATGCCTCCTGAAAGAGATTGAAACTATAATTTACTAAATAAAATAATATAAATATGCCTCAGTAACTGAAGGGTTTATGACTGATTTCATTTTAATTCATTTGATATATTTTGATTATTTAATTACATGAATGATGAAATTAACATATGGCAAACATAGGAAAAAGTGTTTAAAAGGAAATAAATTACTTCATTGATTTCAAAAGACTGTATTTTGTCCATTTCCTCTTACTGAATTCCTCATGAGAAGCAATATATGGATATCAATGGTGACAATTTATTTGTGAGTTATGTGAATTTAATTTTAGTATATTCTTATCATATTATACTTTGAATACAGGGAAATGGAAACATATTATGAGAAATGGACACTCTTACCATTTTCACAAAATTCCTCCTTTTGGATATGTCAACATTGCAAGAGCTCCACATCCTGCAACGTCTTATCTTCTTAGTAATGTTTCTAGGAGCCCTGACCAGAAATCTCCTGTTTCTGTCATAGTAAATGACACACATTTGCACTAATATGTTGACCTTTTCTGAAATTCAGGACTGTTCCTAAATTAACTGTGGATTTTTTGACTGGCAGTTCACTGATTTCTTTCTTATCATGTGTTGCTCAGATTTTCCTGTTTATCTTGTTTGGATCCACAGAAATTTATTTCTTATGGTGATGTTCTATGATTGCTATGCTGCTATTTGCCACACTCTACACTATGGACTCACCATTACTCTGTGTTTGTGCATACAGGCAACTGGAAACTCCTGGACAAGTGGGTTGCTCTTTTATAGTATCCGCACAGGAACCATATTCAGGCTTCCCTTCACAGAGTCCAATGTGATCCATCAATATTTCTTCATGTGCCTCAAATTTTGAGGATCTCATATGCATATATTAAGTTTTCTGAGTCTATATCCAAAATTCTCAGTGTTTGTATTTTATTATTATGTCCTGCTTTTATGTTTAAGTCTTATATTGATATATTTTCATTGGTACTTAGGGTGCATTCTGTTGAAGCCTGTAACAAAGCCTTATCCACCTATACCCCACAGTTCTTGTTTTGTTTGCTGTTTCTGCATTGATTGCTGCCTTTGGTCCCATTGCAAATATTATCCTCATGGCTATACTTTACATCAGGGTGCTGACACTTTTAAACACCATTATTTATAGCCTCAGGAACAAAGAGATTATAACTGCTCTATGCAGAATATTCCACAGATATTTTGAGATGCTAAGAAGGTTTTTTCTTAAAGAAAATTCTGAAAAAATAATGGAATGTGATTAAATTTATACTAGATATATTTTCCAAAATTTGAATATATCTCTATTCAGTATCCAAAATTTTGTTTTCTGAATATCCTTTTATTTTTTGAACATGTGATAGTGAAAAATAAATATGTGTCCTAGTTTTTGAACTCCACTCATTTGTGTATTTCAAACATTCTTCAGGAAGAGTTTTTCCACATTTTAAAATTGCTTTGTATGCAGTTGGCATGACTTTTAGCTAAAAATATGCAAGTGTATTTTTGGGAGAAGATGACGCATGAGTACTTCAACAGGTACCTATGTATTTTAGAGAATTTCAAGGTACAGGAAACTACCATTCTGGAAGAAAATATTGACTCTTTTGAAATAGAGAATTCAATTCAAATTTCTCTCTTTGTATTCACTTTTCTATTAATGTCTGCACCAAGTAACAAAGCAATTAGAATTGAGTTATAGCTGCAGATTAAAAAAGGTTTTAGCACTGATATACCCTTTAAAGCTGCTTCCTTCATTGATTTGTGGACTATAAAATCCTAACCCTCAACAGAGCATATCCTTTTTTATGATATAATAAACTTTAGTTTTAACCAGCTTTTAGAGTAGAAAAGTTACATCAAATGTATAAGGAATTCCCATATACCTGACCCCCTCTAACTCACATCTTCCCCTCTTAACATCTGTGTTAGTCAGCCAAAGTGGTGCCTTCACAAAATATACCAAAAATTGGTTGGTCTATATAAAGGGTATTTATTTGGGGTAGAAACTTACAGTTACCAGGCCCCAAAGCATAAGTTTATTCCCTCACCAAAGTCCATGTGTTGGAGCAAGACAGCTGCTGACATTTGCCAGGGCTCAAGCCTTTGGGTTCCTCTCCTGCTGGGGCTGAATTTCTCTCCAGGCTTGGTGCTTCTTCCACAAGGTCATCTGTAGACTATCAGGTGAATGGCCCTCTCCAACATCAGGACTGCATCTCAAAAATCTGCTTCTCAAATCTGCTCCCTCTGTCCTTGGACCTGCCCTTTATACTTGAGACCACAGGACCGAGTGGCAGGGCTCTATGCCCCAATGAAACAGCCCAGTCAATGTCCTAATCACAACCCAATCATGCCCAGATGAACAGATCAGTTTCCAAGCATGATTCAATTTAAATTTTTGGAATTCATCACTAGATAAAATGACCAAACCATTACACTCCAGCCCCTGAATTCCAAAATACATTACAGTATTCAAAAGACCTTATATCAGTAAAACTTGCAAGTACAAAATCATATCATAATCAATTCAAAGAAATACAGTTTGGCTTCAGGCAAAATCCCTTCTAGCTGTAGAACTCTGAAACTTACAAAGCCATTTAACTGCTTCTATACACAAAAGGAAAGACAAAGAATACACATTTAAATTATCATAAGGAGAAATTGAGATATTAAACATGAGTCATGGATCCTCTACAGTTCAGCAAAAATGAGGGCATCCTCTATTCCATTTCAAAGTCTGAGAGTCATTCTTAAGATGATGGTTTCTTCTCCTAGGGGCCACATGGGAACCCACCCTTTACACAGGCTTGCCCAACAGCCTTTTTCTTGGTTCCACCCTCATCAAGCATCTGGGTGTCGACTGAGCTCCAGGCCTCACCCTACAAGAGGGTTGGGGTAATTGCCCCACCTTACCCAATTTTTGGCTAGAGCCTTAGCACCCCTTGTACAGTGAAGTGAAGACAACATTCCCCCTAACCTTTGGCATACAGGCTCTACTTTCTCAGAGCAACGAGTTGACAACCTGGCCTTTTCTAATCCATGGTGGACAGGAGCACCCCTCTCAGACCTATGGGGTGCTGACATTAACCATCCCAATCTTTGAGGAATGTGCTCCACCATCCCTGTACCTTGGTGTGGCAAGATTATTCCCAAACATTGGTTGGGAACATCCACCCTCTTCAACTGTTGGGGAAAACTCACCCTCTCTGTACCCTGGGGAAGCAAAACTCTCCCAGAACATCTGGTGGAGGCATCCACCCGATTCAACCTCCCAGGAAAACTCACCTTCTGTGCACACATGGGTGGGGCTCCTCTCTTGGCCCAAGGTGATGTCTTAATTCCAGATCTCAGCTTCCATGGTTTTGTCCTTAAAGCTGTTTCTCCTTCAATGTCTCCTTTCCATGTCTTTTGAGTCCAAGTGAACAGTGATTTTGTTCATACAGGTCTCTCAAAAACTTTGTTGGTTTAGCATGCAGGAAGCAGGGGTCCAAGCCATCAGACAGTAAGACATTCCGCAAGTCTTTCCTAGATAACTGCATCTTCAATTCTGATTTACAATTTCCAGGTTTAGCTAAGTCTTCAAATGGGGCACTTTGATTTGGAAACTTGATTTCCAGAAACTTGGGAGTTCTGCAATCAGTTTCTGTTTACTTTCTGCCCAAAATTTCAGTCTTTAGTGTATTTCTTTCATCTAGCATTTTGCTATAAGGTACAAGGAGAAGCCAAGCTGCATTGTCCAGGTTTACTTTGGAAAGTACTTCACCTACATGCTCAGGTTCACCATTTTCAAATTCTGTCTTCCCTATAACACCCGGAGTTAATCTTGCTAAGTCCTCTGAAACTTTAAAACGTGGATCACCTTTCTTCCAGTTCCCAATAATAGTTTCTTCATTTACTTCTAAGGCATCACAAAAAGTCTCTTTAGCATCTGTCTCACAATTGTTTCCTTCTAAGCTCTTATCAAAAATATCTTTAGGCTCCATATTGATATCAACAGTCTCTGCAAAGTGATCTAGGCCTTTTCCATCAAGCATTTCACAATTCCTCCAAAAAATATCCATTACCCATTTATAAAACCGTTCCAACATTTTGATAATTGCAAAAAGCACTTCCCCACACCTCAGTAACAAATTCTGTATTAGTCAGCCAAAGAGGTGACTTCAAAAAATATATCAATAATTGGTTGGTCTTTATAAAGGGTATTTATTTGGGGTAGAAGCTTACAGTTACCAGGCCACAAAGCATAAGTTTCTTCCCTCACCAAAGTCCAAGTTTTGGAGTAAGACAGCTGCTGACATTTGCCAGGGCTCAGGCCTTTGGGTTCCTCTCCTGCTGGGGCTGCATTTCTCTCCAGGCTTAGCACTTCTTCCACAAGGTCATCTGTAGACTATCAGGTGAACGGCCCTCTCCAACATCAGGACTGCATCTCAAAAATCTGCTTCTCAAATCTGCTCACTCTGTCCTTGCCCCTGCCCTTTATACTTGAGACCACACCCACCAAGAGGTGGGGCCCAATGCCTCACTGAGGCAGCCCAGTCAACACCCTAATCACAACCCAATCATGCCCAGATGAACAGATCAGTTTCCAAGCATGATTCAATTTATATTTTTGGAATTCATAACTAGATAAACCACCAAACCATTACAGCATCTAACAGTTGTGTGGGAAATTTGGTACAATTGATGAATAAATATTGAGGCATTGATACTAAGTAAGGTCTATACTTTACATTGTGGTTTACACTTAATTCCAGTGCCCTAAAATGCCCTATGTTAAAACTATTATTTTCTCCCTATCTTGTCAGAACTTCTGGTAACCACATATTGATATCAATGTTACATGTTCTGTTATGACAATATTAATAAGTTTATTGAGTTCATGGTTTCATTCCCCCCTTATATTTTTTCAGTCCTCAACCTTGAGGGTTTTGAAATGGTGATTCTCACTCTGACTCAGATTGAAAAAGGGCTTAGATCTTATGGGGCTGATGAAATGATCTGTTTTATTTGCAGTTGTAGATACTCTATGTTTTTTTGAGATGGATATTTTCCATCATCATCCTTAGTCGTCCTAGGCAAGTACAGTGAACTGGAGAGTAGGTATTGCAACTCTTCTATGATTCAGGGCTCCACTAGCATATGAGCAGACCAAATTTTTAAGTCTCTTGGATATATATTTAATTGGTATAGGGTTAATTATGGCTCAAGTAAAAGGGTTAGAAGAATCATGTGTAGGAACAGTATAAATGAGTCTAACTCTGTAAATTTGGGAAATAGGTTGTTGTGTATTACAAGATAAGTGCCACCAACAGTTTGCTGATTTCAAGACATTGTTTGGCTTGCCTTATAGAGTCTTGATGGCTCTATGCACTCAGAAGAACCCCTATTTGTGGCTGTGTTCACAGAGGCAGCTAGTGAGCTCTTCCTGAGATATGCATAAGTGTAACTTCTGGAATGAGCTCCTGACTCATTTTGAAATCTCATAGGCATAAAAGTTCTTTTGTAGTTGATGTTTCCTCTTTTGGTCAAGGTCTTTTTCAAAATGCATCACTCATTGATGCTTGGTATTTATATGAAATCTTATCTTTTGTAAGCATTTTTTTCTCTTCCTATAAGCTGGCTGAATAAAGACATATCATGGTTGATTCTTTCTGTATCATGATGAACATGAAATAATCAAGTGCTGTGAGATATAGCAAAAAGTGGAAACAGATTTTGCATGCAGAATATTATATATTGCTTATATACCATGGTATAATTTTCCCACCAAAAAGATATGAAAACATACTCTCAATAGAGAAATCATTTTATTTTTTCTGATCCTTAAAGGATAAGCCAGCATTCTGATGATAATATAATTAACCATTTTAAATCTCAGAACTGAATGCCATAAAAGGTACCTTTTTACTTTAGCATTCTTATCTAGAAAAGTTTCAGCCTTAAGGGACCAATACTCATTTTACTTTGCATTACTCCTGCAACTGGAAAGTGGACATGCCAAGCTCATTATTGTTCAATATATATATTATTTTATTAGTAAGTAGTGTATGAAATGAAAGAGCTTATTGTCATAAAAATAATAATCCTGGCCTTGATCAAGATAGTGGAGTAAGGCACTTCAGGGCTATGTTCCCCCACAGAAGCTTTGAACAACAAGCAAAAACTAAAAGAATCATCTTCTTCAAAGCTCCAGGAAATAGGTACTGCAGTAACAGAGGGCATCCTAAGGTTAGTCAAAGGCATCTATAAACTATCAATATTTCTCAGCACACTGGGTGACACCTACCCACTGGCCTACACTCCCAGTGCAGATCCCAGGACAAGGTTCTGGAGGAGGCACAGTAACTCCCATTGGCATACTGAAAGCATATGTCTGGCCCAATCTGTCTGGTGGTGGCATAAGGAAATTTCCATCCCAGAACTTGTCCTGCATACAGAAGGCATTTCAGAGACCTCTTCTTAAGAACACTGTAGGAGAACAGTTAAGTTTCCCTACCTTGAGAAAGGGACTGCTGGCTTTAGGACATTTAGTGCTGTGCTCAGAACTGTGAGGAAACTTTATCCTAGGGAAGAGGGGACTTCTTAGTGCTGTAAAAGTTGGAATTCCTATGGCCACACACACAGGCCCAAGACAAAATGGATGTACTTAAAGTATCAGGGTAGCCCTTATAATTTGGCCTCAAGCTATATTTAAATATACTGTGTGTTTATGTTCTGAAGGATTGCAATCCCTAAAAGTGTGCTTATTCCTTCACTTCCCTTCCCTCCCCTTCCCTCACCTACCCTGCCCTCCTCTTCTCTTTCCTTCCCTTCCCTTCTCCTCCCTTCTCCTTACTTTTTCTCCCTTCCCTTCCACTTCTCTCCTCTCCTCACCTCTCCAAAGTTTTCTTTTGTCTTCTTTCCTTTTCTTTTTTCCCTTTTTTTCTATTTATTTTTTTCTTTGTTTTTCTTTTATTTCCTGATATTCAAAGAAAGTTTGTCATAATACTAGCTGGGTACAAGCTTAAGGAACAGGCACCTCAGAGTCTTAATTCCAGTGATAACAGGTTAAAATATCAAAATGTACAGGTTTCAATGTATGACATAATGCAAAATTGTCTTTGTAACTCTCAGCATCAATTTAATAGGTTCATTACTGCAACCTATTCTTAGAAGATACCAAGTGCTTTTCAAAAGCAGTTGAGCAACTTATGCATGCAAATAAGCAATATATCTGTAAATCCATAGTTCCACATCATCAGTAACAATCGATGCACCCATATATATTTTTCTTATCCTTAAATTTGTGGCAGGATGACATAGAAACAGTTATAATTTTTATATTCATTCAACAGCAATAGTGAAGAACATGTTTTCATGTAAAGTAAAATTTTTGTATGTCTGTTTGAAATTGTTTTCTAGGGCTTAATGGTTATATTTTAAATTTTTTCAAGATATCAAATTATATACTATTTTGCTCCTTTTACAGGAAGAAATTCTTCATTGAAATGCAGTCAAATTCACAATTATGTTTCATTTGTGTGAATTTGTGTACATTTTCCTCATCCTCTTTCTTCTCCTTCTTCTAAAAAAATCCCCTTTCCCTTAAACCATTGAAAATATCTACAAATTATTATAATATTGAATTTTTCCCAATAAAATTTTTAATTTTCTTCACAAAGTCTAATGTGAATATGTGTATGCATATGTACAAATATATATGATATATTTGCATATACACATAGATATTCATATATAAACACACCTATATTTCATTTGTTTCATTCAATTTTTATTTTTTTAATTTTTGTATTCTAGTTTTTGTTCATACCTGTTACAATTTTGTTGATCTTATGGAATTGATTGTTTTTGTAAAACATTTTCCAATAATATGTTCATATTACCTGTGCGCTAATAGAATAATAAGAATAAAAAACAAGAGAAGATGTGGGAAGATGAATGAGTGGTAAGTCCTGGGAATCAATCCCCTCACCAAAACAGCTACTCAACTGGTAGTAACTAAATGAATCAACTATTTTGAAACTCTGGAGTCTAGGGAAATCAAAGAAGGCCTAAATTAATGGAAAAATATACCTTGTTCAAAGATTAGAAAAGAATTTCCATATGATCTGATAATCCCACTTCTTGTTACATATTCAAAATATTTGAAATCAGGGACTTGAACTGATATTTACACATTGATGTCCATAACATCATTGTTCACAATTGCCAAACAATTGAAGGAACCAAAGTGTCCATAAACTGATGAATGGATAAAATGTGGTATATAGTCTCACAATGGCATATAATTCCACCATAAATAGTAGTAAAGTCATGATACACATGACAACATGAATGAACTGTGATTAATAAAATAAGTGAGACAGAAAAGAATATTGTATGACCTCACTTATATGAACCCATAATAATATACAAACTCATAGGGTCAGAATCTGGAATTTAGGATATCAGAGGTGGTAGGGATGGAGGTAGGGAATAAGGAATTAATGTTTAAGTTGTACAAAGTTTTGTTTGAGTTCTTTTTAAAGGTTTGGTAATGAATAGAGGTGATGGTAGCAGAACATTGTGAAGGTAATTAAAAGTACTGAAATAAATATATCTGAATGTGATCAAAGGGGAAAATTAGAATATGGTAACAGAATTTTTTAAATCAATGGAACTACACTACAAAATCAGTGAACTAAAAGTTAAACCTTGGAATGCACTGAAGAGACTTCTATTTCCCCCCTAAGTTCTACCAGTTTGTGCCTCATATATCTTTAGGCACCTAGGTTGGGTACATAAATATTTATTATAGCCATTCTTTTCTCAACCCATTATTATTTTATTAATATATAATGACCTTCTTCATTTCTTATAACTGCTTTGCATTTAAAATCTATTTTGCCCAATATTGATATTGCTATTCCAGATATTTTTGGGTTACAATTAGAGTGGAATATCTTTTTCCAACATTTCACTTTCAACCTGATTTTGTCATATAAAAGGATTATAATTTTTAAGCCACTCTATCAGTGCATATTTTTTTATTTGGGAATTCAATCCATTAACACTGAATGTTATTACTGTAAAGTTATTATTTTCTGAATCCATATTTCCCTTTGATTTTCTGCTGTAATATATTACTATTGTCTGTATTTTTACCCTTTATGTTACTAGTAATCTTCATTTCTACACTCTTCTCCAAGTCTCTCACCATTGTGTTTTCCTTTCAGAGTGTAGCACTCCCTTTATTATCTCTTGTAAATCAAATAAATCGGTAACATATTCTCTCAAATTTATTTGTCTGTGAAGACTTTAAACTCACCATCAATTTTGAAGGACAGTTTTTTCAGTAAAGCATTCTTGGCTGGCAGTTTTTCTTTTCTTTATGTACTTTAAATACATCCCACCAATTTCTTCTTGTCTCCATGGTTTCTGACGAGGGATCAGCACTTAGTTTTATTGAGATTCCCATGTATGTGATGCACTGATTTTCTCTTTCTGCTTTCAGGATGTACTTTCTTAAAAGATTTATTTAAAATTATTTATACATCCTCCCCTTGCCACTTGTTCCTGCTTTGCTCATCTGCCCCATGTTCCTCTGTGTCTGCTTCTCTGCTTGTCTCCCCCTGCTGTGGCATCCTGCTGAGTCAGCTCACTGTGTGGCGGCTTACCATGCTTGTGGTGGCTTGCCCTGCTCATGGTGACTTGCCTGCATGAGGCACCTTGCCTGCTCGAGGAGGCCCCAGGGTCCGAACCTGGGGCTTCCAATGTAGCAAACCAGAACCCTACCAATTGAGCCACAGCTGGTTCCCAGGATGTACTTTTTATCTCTGGTATTTATCATTCTGAATATCAGGTTTCTCAGAGAAGGTCTATTCAGACTTATTTTCTCAGGGATGCCTTGTCCTACTTGGATATTGATACTTATGTCATCTATAAGGGTTGGGAAGTTTTCTGTCATTATTTCCTCAAATATTCTTTCTACTCCTTTCCTGTTCTCTTCACATTCTGGGTCACCAATAACCTGTATGTTTTTGCACTTAACATTGTCATTCATCTCTGTGAGACCCTGATTCATTCTCTCCATTATTTACTCTTACTGTTCTCCTATCATTTCAAGTTCAGTTTCTATATCCTCCAATTCAATATGAGTTGTATATAAAAGCAAATCAAATATGCTTATACACCTCAAATTTATTTATTTTTAAGTTTTAGGAGGTGCCAGGGATTGAACACAGGACCTCATACATGGGCAGGTGCTCAACTGCTGAGCTGCAGCTACTCCCCTATGAGAGGTTTTTTTTTTAATTTTTTCAATTTTCTGTTTGTGTTGTTTTTAGGAAGTACCAGGGGTTAAATCTGGGACCTCATAAATGGGTAGCAGGCACTCAACCACTTGAACTACATCTGTTTTGCACTAATTTATTTCTAATCTCAGTGATTGGGTGATTCCTTCCCATTAGCTCTGTTACCTTTCTTTTCAGGCTTTAAAATTTTCTTAATGATCACCTGTCATCTTCTTTGCATATTTTATATCTTTAGTCATATTTTCCTTCAACTCTTTTAATTAATTTAGGAGATTTCTGTGATTATCTTTGGCTAGTTTTCTTAAATTTTGTGTCTCATCAGGATTTTTTATTTATTCCTTTGACTAGACCATCTTTCCCTGTATCTTAATATGGGTTTTAAATTTTTGCTATTGTCTAGGCATCTGAATATGTTGGTGAATTTACCCTGATGGCTAATTTCTCTCTCTTGCTGAGTGGTTTTGTTTCATGGCTCATCTTTGACTTTTGGCTCAACTTATTCTAAACTTTAAAATTACCCAGCTTATCTCATCAAAATAGGGCCAGGGAATCACTAATGTGGAGCATATCCAAAAAGACTGCCATGAGAGACTCATAAAAGTGGATTTACTCATTGCAGTTTCCTGGCCAAACAGCAGATGGCAATCTTGCTTAATCTTTCCATGGAGGTGACTCTTTCAACCTCAGCATTACTTTGATTCTGGTATGGCCAAGCCAAGATTCAAATCAGGGTCTGCTAGCCAAATTCATTGAAGTGAAACCATCTCCACCCTCTGATACCCTCCCTCTTTTCAGGGAGGTAGACATCCATTCTGCTCTCAGTTGACTGCAGTGAACCATTGGTTTTAATCAGACTGTTTGCTTTTAAGTTGGGGTATGGGTGCTTTTAGCATCAATGGGATCAACAACTCATGGCTTTCATTTTTGCTTCTTTAAATCTCTGTCCCTCACCTTCTTGTAGGATGCACAGCTCTCTTCTGGTGTGTATATCCCCAAAGCAGTTCCCTAAGACAGCTTTTGCCCTTATTCCATTGTTTCTGTGAAAGGGTTGAGACCTGCCTACCTACTCTAGTACAATCTTCCTAGAAGTCTTAAAATACTCATTCTTGATGAAAAATTTTCCAAACATTGACACAAAAAGTCATTACTATGAGAAGAAACAATGTTAAAAAACAAATTCTCCTAAGTCAAACATCCTAGAAATCAATATATATGTGCTGCAAGCATCCTTTATAGGGAACCAGTCAAAAAAGACCATTTTCACTACCTTTATTAGCCAACACAGAATTGGAAGAAAAGGAAAATGAAATGCATAATTTACAAAGAAGTAAATTCATTGCCATTAGCCATAGATAAAATTTTTGTTGTGGAAGTTCAAAAATCCATACTGATATTATGAGAATGTTATTGATTTGAGAATGGAATTGGATGCAAAACATCAAAAAGAAATATCAAAGAGGACATTTAGGATAGAAGAAGACATTGGAGTGTCTCAGGGAGGACAGAGCTCTCTCTTTTTGCAAAATAGGGGAGAATGCATAGAAGTAGTCTGAGAGAGCCTCTTTGGGGAAAGCTGTGACTGGGAATGACAAATATATGCCACCTTCAATGAAAATGGACTCAATAAAATGCCTGGGTCACTGCAGCTGACTGAGTGGAGAAAGAACATTTTCCTCCCTGGGAGGAAGAGGGGTCTGGCAGAGGGGAGAGAGTAGCTCCTTTTCAGTGACTGAGACCAGCTGTGTCCACTTTGAATCTCAAAACAGACCCCATCCAGCTGCCCCAGGGAGAAGGGACCTAATCAGGCAGGCTATCACACCCAACCACCCTGGGAGAGACAGGAACTAGGTTAGTGAGGGGGTAGACAGACACAGGAACCAAACAGCACTGGAGAGAAGGAAGTCAAGAGAGATAGCTGGCAAACTAATAGAAACC
>PVKH010010663.1:0-18104 GCA_004027955.1 Chaetophractus vellerosus | reverse complement strand
GAATTTTCTCTGAGTTAGGAGGAAAAGTATAAGAATGGGTGTTGAATATAAATATGTATATGTATGTGGGGAAAGCTGAGTGAGTTCCCACTTGATAGTGTCTGTGTTTCTGTCCATCTGTCTGTCTCTTGAGAGCTATAAAAAGTAACTATAATTTTTGCAAATTAATTTTAAAATAAATGTCTGTGACAAGACTTTGGTATCCTGACTTAAAAAAAAAATGACCCTTTAAAATAGGAATTAGCAGTTCCTTATTCCAAATTAATATATATACAGGGATGCCATTTATCTACCAGAGGCAAACAAATGTTTATCTTTTTTTAGTATCAACCTGCTCTTTTTATTGAAATTACAGTCTAATGTAATCTAACCCAAAATACTTTCAACAAGGTTAAAAAATCCAGCCAGATTCTTGGTGCCATCTTTACTATTTCTGAGCTAGGATTTGAATCAGTGCCACAATACATGTTTTGTTAGATATAGCATATTTTGAAAACCAAATTTTTAGAATGGTATCATTTGTTTTGGCAAAAGAAGTGGCATGGTTCACATTCATTCTGGGAAAGGATGTCATCCTGAATGAAGGCAGATTACTGAGCTGCTGAGGGATTGGCTACTGGTTGGGAGAGAGAATCTTGACAGGTTGCATATCTAGGCATCTACGTTTGTATCTACAACTGGAACTTGCCCCTTCCGCCACCAACACACCACATTGCAGCAAGGCAGAGAAACTAAGTTCTCTCTCTCTCCCTTTCTATGTTTCAAGGACATAGGGGAAGTATACTGAGCCGTATTCTCTGACCCTGTCTTTCCTGACAGCACTGGACTTCATATGCCACTAAGGGTAACCTCATCCCAGGCATTACTGCTTAATTTGGGTTTGATTTGGTTTATTTATTAAGCTTCGTTAGCACTTACGGTTATTGTTTCATCCCGCTTTGTTGCTTTTCATGTGCAAGATATGAGACCCTTTAGGGCAGAATCTGTGTTGCCTTTGTCTTTGTGTGTTTAGCAGAGTTCTTGATATATGCCAGGTTTGCAATAGATATTTATTATTTGTTGAACAATGACAGTCATGCCTTGTCAATATGGGATAGAGATGATGTGGAAAAGTATGTTTATTCTGAAATAAAGTTCTCAGGAGTTGAAGTGAAGTTTAGATGGAGAAGGAAAGGGGAGAAATTGTCGGGCAGTGTTCAGCACTTTATCCTGCTCTCCAGTTGCAGAATAACTTTATTAAACTGGCATTTGTGATGCTCCTTTGGAAATGTATTAGCTAGAAGATGCAGAACAAATGAAACTGAGAGAAGCCTGTAGCTTGCCAAGAAATACCTAAAGAAAATGCTAACTTGATACAAATTACCTGGCCTACATCCTCAGGAGTGCAATAAATCTCAGTTCAGGTATCCTGAAATGGAAAAAAGGATGGTTTTCACCTTTTTTTTGTCCTCAGTGGGGAGACAGGAAGAGAGAAGTGTACAATGGCATCATTCCATTGTTCTGGTGCCATAGGACGATCCACAACCGATAGCAATGATGCAGGGGCAGAAGGGGATGCTTGTGGCTGCTGGTTGTAGGCCTACACGTTTACGTACCTTCGTTTAGGGTTTCTAAGCTCCACACCATACAGAGATCATTTCATCCTCAAACAACATGGGCTAACAGTTCTTTTATAGATGAAAGACTGAATCATCGAGGCCATCAGTGGATTTATCTAATAAAACTGCATAAAGCCTGGGTAGGTTAGACTAAGCATTATCACAGGAACCAACGTTATCATAAGGACGCAAAATTTCCCGTTAGTGTTAAAAGTGTGTTGGTTAAATATTCTAGACTCATGCACAATTGAATGAACATATGGTTTAACTATAAGGTGATATTTTATGTCTGCCACCAATTAAAGTTACATGCCATAAAAATACTCAGCTCCCACAAAACAAACACACACATGGATTGAGTTTCACTTGGAATTTCCTCTGGTTGCTCTTTGAGTGTTTGCCAAGTCCTTTGTAAAGTGCTATATACCAAAAATTCAGTAGGCCTTGGTTTTTCAATATTTACAGAGGGCTCATTGACAAATTATAGTCTTATTTACTTCCAAAGGCATAATTTGACCTTGTGGTCCAACGTGATTATTATTATACACCTTAAACAGTAAAACAAATCTTTTGGTGTAAAGGATGATCCCGATAATATGTATCTTTATCTAATGAACAAACGTTTTTTGAATGATTATGTTCCAGGCATTGTGCAGCTGGGAATGGGAAAAGGAGTGAAACTTGAGCGGGCCTGCCCTCTAGTAACTTATGCCCAAACTGGCATCTCCCCAAACCTGTTTGTTTTCAAATGCAACTTTCTCTTCATTGGTTTTCTAGTGCCATCTTTTAGCTACATCTTGAGAGAATAACTTGAATAAATATTCTTCAGCTTTTTCTGTGATCATTTTAATAAAAATATGGTCATGTTTCCTATCTCCTATATCATTGCTACTTTTGTCAGGTTTGTACATCTATTAACAAACCAGCTTGTTAATTCCCATTTTATAGGAGAAGAAAGTAAATATTAAATTGCAGCAATAGAGAAAGCTGGATACATAAATATAAGTATTCCCTTTTAGTAAATGTGTAAATATTTATTCTATGCATATTTATAAAATTTTCTACTCAATGTATACACAGGCATATTCCTGGAGTCAACTCCAGCCTAGGCTTTTTACCTCCAATGGTATTACCAGTTTACTATAAATTTGTAAATATCAATTATATCAACTTCTTATCTACATTTATAGTAGGCCTGTTTTATTCTTGAACTCTACTTATTGACTTCCTTTCCCTTTAAACCATTAAAGCTTAATTTGAACAAGAGCCCAGATTTATTTTCTCTGTTGAGTCTGGAGAAGAGCTTTAGAAACCAGGCTCTTTGATTAGAATTGTCTGCTATACCTTTTGGTTTGAGTCTTCATGTCCCAGACCGATTATCATCTAAAATCCTATCACCAGCTTCCACCTAGGGATAACTTGGCATATTAACAAGTTATAACACTTATAGAAACAATGCTTTCTTTCCCTGTGTTGGAGGAAATTTATACCATCTAATATAAACAGTAGAATAAAATGACTGCTGTGTTATAAATCATAACCAGAAGGTTCCTGAGAGGAATTATTATTTTATTTCCTTTCAATTATTATTAGGTCAGTCTTACCTAAACAATTATACATGCCTCAGTTTGTTATTTTTTCCCTAACATGTAAAAAACGTTTATAAAACATAAGATTTTAAAACACGTTTTTGCATAAATCAACTTATCTTAGTATTATTAAAATATAGAATATTGGAGTTGGAAGGAACCTCTGAAATTATCTGGTCTATGCTTCTCTTTTGATAAATGAAGTCTAGAAAGTCCAAATCAGCTGGGAACTCACAATGAAGTTTAGGTGTCGACAGGGGGAGTCATCTCACTCCTAACCTATTTTTTTTCTTCCTATCAAGGATGACTATGTTATTGATATTTTTTATTGCAAATTATTCTTAATATGCATTATGAATTATTATTATCTAAATGGATACAAAAGTATTAATAGATTGGCGTATCAATGGATATATCCAATGTCATGCTAGCAGAGTCTACCAGGGCAAGAATCAACCATTTTTCTTTTCTAAACATTCAGTTCTCAAACTGTTGTCTTTTGTCTAGGTTTCAGCTTTCTCATATAAAGAGTATTTGACATCTTCGTTAAAACAAACAAACAAAAAAGGAGGCTGGATACATCACTGTGTGCAAACATGATAGAAATAATTCAGTCAAGAATCATCAGTGAATGCTAAAACTAATGGGTGAAAGTTTTAGGATGAACAGAATATTTACATCATCTCAAAGAATCTCCTCATAAAATGCCTAACTATATAATGAAAAATAGTAATTTGATAGTGGAGATACATGGCAGACACCATCGTAAACCCATCTTACCCAGGTGATGGAAATTAACATTATCAGTGATGGACAAATCGCTATCATGTGCCTCCTAATGTGGTGCACTGAGCCCTAATGGGTGAATTTCATTAAAAAAAAAAAAATTTTTGTTTGCTTTTGGAATTCCTTGGAATAAAAAAAAAATCAGACTTTATAGCTTGTATGTCTGAGTCAGCAAAGAAATTTATGGTGTTACTAGATGACTTTCACTGTGGCTATTTTCCTTTTTTGAGTTTTTTAAAATATGGAAAATCTTGATAATTTTGATTTTACCAATGTGACTGAAAAATACAAGAAAAATTGCTTTATTGACACTCTAGCAAGTAATATTT
This sequence comes from Chaetophractus vellerosus, assembly GCA_004027955.1. Classification (NCBI taxonomy): domain Eukaryota; kingdom Metazoa; phylum Chordata; class Mammalia; order Cingulata; family Chlamyphoridae; genus Chaetophractus; species Chaetophractus vellerosus. The sequence continues at coordinate 13,802 of PVKH010010663.1, read as the reverse complement.
GGTATTTTAATATTTAAATGAAAACATTTATAGAAATCTGAAATCTCAGTCTTGAAGATAACATTTTCTTCAGAACTAGGGAACCTCAATTGGACCATGACACACAACGTTGCTGCCCAATATCCTAAAGAAGCCACTGACGTTTGGTAGCTAGGTAGTTCTTTTAAAGTGTATCGTTAACGAGGCGGGAGTTACATCCTGGATCTTTTGTGGGTGTTATTTTGTTCTCTGGCTATGTGTGCAACATTGGCAAATTGGGTTGCAAATTTATGGTTTTGGTTATTTGAGCATCTAAGAGTATGAAAAGTTTTTGAAAGAAGTCATACATTGTTGTTTTCAATTACCTTCACCTTAAATATTATTTCCTGTTTCTTAGAAAACTATTTCAATTGTATCTAAAAGTGTAAGTTTTTAATGAAAGTCACTATGATTTGAAAAGTAAGTCAAGTGTTAGCTTCTTCTCTAGGATACTTTGGGCAGCACTGCCTGTGTGTGTGTGTGTACGTGCATATATAAACACAGTTTATATGTGTGTATGTATGTATATGAGAGAGAACATTAAAATAATCATATGTCCAGAGTTTTAAGGAATTTAAGTAGGAGGGTCCATTGATCGAAAAGATTTCAAAATTAGTAACTTTATAGTTTGCAGAATAAAAATATATTTTAGAGTTATGCATAAATTGAATTTTGCAATATCATAACTTAAATGTACCAGAGAAATATCACTGTTTCAAGAATGGCATGAAACAGCATTAGTGACTGTGTTCTCTAAATAATTTTTGTGAGTCAAAGATTTTTGGAATTTATTTTTCTGAGCTGCTGGTAAACTTCCCTGCTTATCTAACGTGCCATATTCTTGACACGGACAGATCACCTGTGATATTGAACTAGTGTTGCTGTCTTTTTATTCACTCTATACATCAGCTTCCTTCAGTAAGGCTAGTTAGAGCCAGTTGTCTTGTAGAATTTCATGATGTCTGTAATTCTTCTTATAGCAAATTCAACTGACTAGCAAATTATTTTGCTTAATATCTGAAAAATAAGGTTGAATTCTTAAAATATGCAACATACCATATAACATAGTTTTGCATTACATTGGAGAGGTCACCCTAAAGTTTCAAATGCTAGTTTTCATTTCTTGGCCTATTATGATGTAATATTTTATATTATGTTGAATTTATTATTATTAAATAAGGGTTAAAAATGATCAGTTTTCCCCCAGTATAGACTTATTTTTGATGACTAGATATTGCATTAAAGTATAATTTGATACGGAAATGGCAATATTGCTATGAATATTGAATAAGAAAGTAAACTAGAAATGCCTTTCTCTCTGGCTGTTGTTCTCTCCCTTCTCCCCTTCGTAAATGAGTTTCTCAGAAGACCAGTTATCTTTTCATGTCTCCACTTTCTCCTGTTTCATTGTTTACTTAGTCTGACTTCTGCCCATACTACCTCTCCCCTGATATCTCACTAAGACCTCCTTGTTTCCATATTTAGTGAACAACTTTTAATTCAGTAACTGCTACTACGACTATTCATTCCTCCCCTACAGTTCTATACTCTTGGCTTCTGGTCAGACCATTGTTTCCTGGTCCCCTCAAACTGTTCCTTCTCAGCCTTCCTTGAGGTGGTAGGAATGAAAAGTATAGGATTTAATAGCTTGGTTGATATTCCAAATAAATTAGACACAACTAACCAGAGATTATTCATGTTGCCTTTTTAAAAATTTAATTTTATTCTATATCTTGGCTTAGGAAACAATTTTTCTCTTTAGGCCAATTCTTGACTCTTAATTTGACATGAATTTGTGGTTTTTTGGTTCAAGTGGTTTCAAATAAGGATGCATAGCATATCTAGATTGAGATAACTGTGTTAAGGAAATTTATGTTGGGTTTTTAAATAAACTTTAATGTTTTCCTGGAGAGGAATCTGTCATACCGTCTAATTGCTAGGGATGATGAAACTATTTTATTTTAAAACCTTATGATATCTGTTTCTGTTAGCACAGAACACTTTATTTATAATATTGTTTAATGACTTTTCAGTATGAAGATGCATCTTTTTTCCCACTTAAAGCTTTGTTTTAAGTATTAATATGCTTTTTTGAGATTTATAAGTATAGCACTTTGAAGTACCATTAACTGAGAATAGTCACTTTTCCTTCACATGTAAGAATTTTCCAGATGGTTCTCTACATATAGGCCTCTTTTCTTGGTCAGAAAACTTCTTTTTACCTTCATTTAAAAAATTAATAACAACACTTGCTGTGAGAATAAGCCAGAAGACATTTCCCAAGGAGTGTGAGTTCAATAAATCAGGTAACTAGAGTTGGGAAGGGATAGTGGTGAGCCTATTTGTAAACTTTGGGTTTCTGAATGTTAATTTTAAGCCTTCTTTTTAAAAGGCCAGTGTTTGCAGAGCTTAGCCTGTCAGCAATATCCTGTTGTCAATTGTCAGGTCATGTTTAGCGTGTGGCGATGTATTAATCTGCCATAGCTAGCACTGTAAGAGTCTGGGATAAATAGAGGGCTCAAGCAGATGAAGAGGGATTAACTGTGTGGATTGAGCAAACTCTTCAATCACTGAACCAGTGATTTTACAAAGGATTAGCTGTTGCTTTTACAAATATTGATTACTGATTTGCTACTCAGAATGGAGATGACATAACTTGTGCAGTTGCTGTGTAGTGCGCTATGTGAAGTGTGCATCATTCATATTAATGGATTTGTCATAGGCATTATAGAACCTGACAGATTTATTATAGCAGCCGTTGCTAGAATTGTTATGGTTAAGGTTGTATCAGCACATCTATTAAAACTTCAGGATTTTAGAAGTTTATAGTATGGCCATAAATTCATTTCCAGGTGGAATTTGGAATACCAGTTATAGCCTGGCACAATTATTTTCATGCATGTTTTTACATGAATCAATATGAAGCCATTTAAGTTGAAATGGAGCAAAAAATACATTGTTGTATTATTTTTGCAGTATAAAAAATTGATACATTTCGTTTTGAAAATTCTAAATATTTGTCATAAATGCTAGTTTTCTAACCAAGAGCACGTCTAGTTCATGTAGACTTCTAAATATCTTTTAGTATTCTTCCCAGAACAAGGTTTGTATTGAACCCTTTGAACCTTTTGGTTATGTTTCTGTAATCAGATGGAGGTCTTTAGAAAACTTAGAAATATCTGGATATTTAAAAATCAGTGGCTATTTTGTTTCATGTTAGTGACTTTTTTTGGTAACACTGAAAATCAATAGTAAGAATTAGAATTATCTTTATTGGAGAAAACATAGTCCTTTAATCTTTTTAAGAAATCAATTTTCTTGTAAATTTTCTCAATAGTTTACAACAGAGAAGGCTTTTCAAAAGAGTTGAGTTGTATCCTGGAGGGTAACCTGGAAGCTTTCCAGGCAGTAATGGTTACAAAGGGCTCATAAGTGGGAAAAAGTGAGGTATAGGACCTTCCAAGCAGAGTGCAAACTTGTGCGGGTATGTAAGACTTGGCCTACTTAAAGAATAGCCAGGTAGGTGACCATTCTCAAAGTAATAACTTATTTTTAATTGGAAAGTTTGTTTTCACGTTGTATTATTGTACCAGAAAACCATACTTATATTGATTAAATTAAATCTTCTAGGTTAGTGATTATGATTTTTATGGCTATGATTTTAATATAAATGGATTTAATTTAAATTACAATTTAATTACATTGGAGAGTTTGTGATTTTTTTTCATTAAAAAATTGTATTATGTAAAAATGTAAATGTAACATATGCTTATAATAAAGAAAAAGAAAATTGTTCTCACCCTCCCCCAAAACCACTCCCAAGAAGTAAGAACTTTTTTCAGTTTTTTTCCATTAAAATTTTTTTTATTGAACTATATCATTCATACATGAATACACATTAACAATAAGCGTATAGTAAAAGTTGTGAACTTATGAAACAAACATGCGTAACATCCTACAGGGCTTCCATATATCACCCCACCACCAACACCTTTCATTGTTGTAAAATATTTGTTACAAATTATAAAAGCATCATCAAAATTATACTACTAACTGTAGAACTGTAGTCCATATCTTATATTTCGTGTATTTCCCCTCAACCCACCCTATTATTTTTTAAAATATATTTTTATTACTGAAGTTGTGCACTTAAACAACAATCATGCACATGTGTAGAATTCCCATATAGTACCCCTTTACCAAGACACCACACTGTTGTGGAACATTTGTTATAGCTTATGAGGTAATGTCATCAGGCTATTACCACTAACTATGGGCCATAGCATACATTTGGCATATTTTGAAGTAAGAACATTTAATAGTTATGAATGTATCCTTCCAGACTTTTCCCCACTGAGTTGGAAAAAAATGGATATATACTAGAATAAATATGGGAACAATTTTTTAAAATTAAAAAATGGGGCATCACTAAAAATATTATTCTACAGCTTGTATTTTTCACTCAGGTATATAGACATCCCTCTGCATCAGTACCTATCTTTCCACATTAATACACATAGATTTATAGCATTATTTTAAATGGTTTCATAATGTCCCTCTTACTGGACATTTTCCATTTTTTTTGGCTTCCACAAATAGTGTCTCAGTGAGTCTTCAGGTACATACATCATTATGAACTTGCACTTTTTTTGTAGGAGTTTAATTCTTAGGGTATTGTCAAATTCACTAGCTGTTGGAAGTTTTACTTCCTAAAGCAGTTCATGAGAGTACCATTGCTTCCTGTTCTTCCCACTGTTTGATGTTATTAATCTTTTTAGTTTTGCCAGTCTCATAAATTAAAAAAAAATAGCATCCTGGTTTAGTTTGCTTTCTTCCATTTTTAGTGAGATTTATTTATTTATTCATTTGTTCATTCAGCAAAATTTAATTAGCATCTACTGTGTACGATATGCTAATCTAGGCATTTGGGATACAGCAGTGGACTAGAAACTTGTGGTCTCTGAGCTCATGGAACTTACATTTTATTGAGGGTGGGGGAGAAGGGAGAAAGATAGTTCAATAAACATGCATCTTTTCTCATGTTTATGTATTTGTACTCTATGAATATTGCCTGTTTTGTATTACTTGCTTGTTTTTCTGTTGGACAGTTTATCTTTTTCTTATTGATTTGCAGCAGTTCTTTGTTATGACATCCATATGAATATTTTCTCCCATAAATACCCCTTTAAAAGTTATTTAGCAAAGTTAATGATTGTACCAGTTCTTATCCATGTGTGGCATCGTAGCACTGTACCCGGTTTCTTTGTTTTGTAAGAGAAAATTGACCAAGTATTAAACTTGTATAATTCAACATCCTCCGAGGAACTTTATGAGTTATTTATTTCTCCTAATTTGATGTCTTGATATTTTTAAAGATATATTAGAACTATGAGTCTTGCACAAGAGTTGAGGTAATCCAGATGAATGGGATTTAATAGAATTAGTTGATTTAGTTAATAACTGTTATCTTAATATTAAGATAGATATAACATGTAAAAAGTTTTTTTTCAGTGAGAATATATACTATGGTGTATTCAGACAACATGATTTAATTAAAACCAAATTCTTAGGAAAGCATGTAATGGAATATTTATCATAAGATTTTACCATATCTGGGTAGTTTTATGTAAGTCATGGTACATCATTCATTCATAAGGAATTTGAGTGGGATGTATATCCTTTGGCTTTTAAATCTTTTATGTTTTTGTAAGAATATTTCAAATATTCATGAGCAAAGTATAAGTTCAGAATTCAGACTTAAATTTTGTCAGTGTGATCAGTAATGAGGATAGAGACCAAAACTGAACTGCCTTTGGTGCGATGTCAAAACATGACTGAATAGCACTGTTTTTATCATGATGTTGCATTAGTTGTATATAGTTAGCAAACATTTTATTCTATTTAATATTCCATGATCTTCCTTTTCAAAGTTTTGATTTTTATATTTCTAATTTGAATTAAAAAGTTAAACTTTATTGGTGAAATTGTTTTAATGAAAACTCTTACTTGGGAGAAGAGATTCTCCTGAACGGTTGGACCATGTCACTTCGGTGAACCCTGGGGTGAGATAGCCACACAGTCCACACATTGCTGGATTGCTTTATGATGTCTAACTCATAGGAAACCTCATTTTCTATATTTGGTGTGTTTTGTTTTGTTTTTACATTTTTAAATCATAATGATGTGTTAAACAGTACTGTGATATATCTCCAAGGTATTAAACAGTTTTTAGTTGAATTTTAGTCCTCGAGGGAGGATTAAAAATGTGCATGGAATTTTTAGGAACCATTGTAGCACTGATGCTATATACTGTTTTTATTTATTCAGCCAACACATTTTGACTATCCACTGTGCTAGGCAGTGTGGTAAATTTTAGGGCAGAATCTCTCAAGTAGGTCTTTGGATCTTCTGTATTAGAATTATGGGGGAGGTGGGAAGGATTTGTTAAAAATGTAGACCACTTATTGAATTAAAATCTCTTGCAGTGATTTTGGTAATTCTGAAGCACCCATAGGTATGAAATTAATACATTCTTACCTTTTATTGTTAATTTAATAATACACTGCCTTGTCTTATCCCTTTCTCCCAAAGCATTTCACAGTCATTTATACAAGATACATTTGGTAAGACAAATTAAAAGCAATTAGATATTTGTGTGTGTGTGTGTGTGTGTAGAAAGAGAACATGAGTATGAGAGTGATAAAAGCAAATATACTTGTGTAGTAAAATATTAGTGCTAGGGAAACCTGGGTGAAGGGTATATGGGAGTTTGTTGTACTATTATTGCAACTTTTCTTAAGTGAAACTGTTTCAAAATATAAAAAGGAGATCTATGAAAAGGTGACTTTTTTTTTTTTTAAAGCTAGAAGGAAGTCAGATTGTGTCTGTATGTCTGTGTGGGTACATTTAAGAGGATACTTAAAATGCTTCAAAGCAGGATAGTTAACTATCCTGCCAAAGGCTTTGGTTTAAATAAAACTTAGGGAATTGCCTTCCTAAATAAAGACAGGTAATAGATACTGAAGTATGAAAAATGTTTAGGAATGTATTTGCCTTTGTAATCAAGCCCGTCAGAGTATGACTGCAAGTCTTAATTTAGAAATTTTAATCTTTTATTATTTTGTTAATCATGAAATAATTTCATGTTTGTTAGTTTTCATATTACATGTTTTTTAACTTGGTCTTCACTTATTTATTTTTTTAAAGATTTATTTATTTACTCTTCCCCACCCCCTCGTTGTTTGCACTTGCTGTGTCTGTTCATCTTCTTTGCTTCTTTAGGAGGCACTGGGAACAGAACCCGGGACCTCTGATATGGAAGGGAGGTGCTTAATCACTTGAGCCACCTTTGTTCTGTACTTTGTTGTGTCTCTCATTATGTTTTTCTTCTTGTGTCTCTTGTTGCATCACCTGCCTGTCGTACCAGCTTGCCATCTTCTTTAGGAGGCACCGGGAACCAAACCAGGGACCTCCCATGTTGTAGGCAGGAGCTCAATTGCTTGAACCACATCTGCTTCCCGATCTTCACTTATTTTAACCACCCCTCTCTCATAAGGTTCTTTTGGGAGCTGGGAACAAAGTTACAATTGTTTATGGACCCGTTCTCTTTCTTCAAGGCAAAAGCAAATATATATGCTCTGTTGTATTATACCAAATATAAGAATATACTCTTAACTCTGTATATTCCCTCCTTCAGATACTTTATATATGATCTTATGTTATTAATAACCTTAAATGTTTTGTACACAGAATTGGAAAAATAAGTGATTGAAAAGGAAATGTAAAGAATACTGCAAATTATAAAAGTGTCTTTCATCTTCTGAAAATAATTTTTAAAATTTAAAGCCTTAAACTCACAACACAAAACAGCTACAAAAAAATAAATAAGAAAAATAAATAAGAAATTGCTTGTGGCCTATGTGAAAATAAAACATAGCTGAAATAAAACATAGCTAAAGAATTCAGCCTAAATTATATTCATTTCTTATCTCTACCCAATTTGCTAGAGGAATATGAATACAAAAAGAACCTCCTTTTTCTTCCATAAATATCAGTTTTCCCATTACTGATTTGTTCTATGACTGTGTGTATGTGTGTTTTTTAGCCAAAATGGAAGGCTTTTAAAAAGACATTCTTGGGAAGCAAAATTGACTTCTCTAAAATCCTGTAGAAGATGAAGCCTAGATTTTTAAATGAACAATGTTTTTTAATGTCATTTTACTATTAAGGAATTAATTTCAAATAATTATGATTATCTTAATGCCATAGAAAAGTAATTCAATAATGTTGTCTTAGTTTCTGTAGATTGCATTCTTTTATTCCATCAACAGTAGAACAGTGTTTTAAGAGAATGGGCTTTATAGGTAGACAGATCTCAAGTCCTGGCTCCACCACTTGATTTCCCATTGACCTTGATTTCCCGTTGGTAACATGAATCTAACCTCTGGGGTTATGTGAGAATGAAATGAGATGATGACTCTGTTATGCTTAATGCATGGTAAAGGCTTAATAAGTGTTAGCTGCTGCAATTATTATTACTCACTGACTTACTCTGTTATCATGCTATTGTTAACACTTTTTAAAAAGATGCCTAAAGCTTATAGTCTGGAGAAAAGGTTGTCTTTGATATAGAGATAGTATAGGTAAAGAAGAAGTTGGACCAATTATTAATTGTTCTTTAAATGTTATATATGAATTATATTTTCTTTTAAAATGCCTTAAACACATTTCTAATGAAGTTGAGTTTATTTCTTCTAGCTGCCTATTTTAAGTAATATTAGAAAAGGGCCTGGCACATAATAGACACTAATAAAAATTTGCTTAATAAATGAATTGAGTGTTGCTTTTCATTTTTACTAACCTCTATCTATGTAAAATACCATCAAATATTTTTTTCATGCTTTGGCTTTTTTGTTTTGTTTTGGTCAAATGTTTTAAAGAGGAAAGGAATTTGTATTGTAAAAGGTGTTTAGCTTTCAGGTTTTTATAGTAGTGGTTTGTCTTTTTCAGATTTCTTGTCGTTTTCTTGTACATGGAACAATAGACTTGGCAAATTTGAATTGCCATTTAAAAATAATAGTAAAAATAATAACAACTAACATATCTTCATGGGTTATCTTAGGTGCTACCCTCCTGAATTCCCACAATAATTCTCTGTAGTATGCTCTCTTATTTACTGACATTCAAAGATTTGAAACTAAAGCTTAATGAAGTCAAGTAACTTGTCTTAAGTCACAGAGCTAGTGGTCAAGCTGTGATTTCAATCCAAGACCGAGGATTTTAACCATAATTCTAGGATTCAAAGTTAGATTGGGGACAGTTTTATTTTGGTAAACATTAAAATGAAAACCTACTTTATAATTACATATTTAATTTTATAATATTTAGAGTCCCTGTTAAAATTTGATATATTTTTAACTTACAGAGAAAAGTATATTCCATTTTTAGCTTGTATATTAGGCTTTAAAAAAGGTTATTGTTTTTCTGATTTCAGTAAATTTTGTTCTTGGCATAGAGCAGATAATTAAGATATTGAAAGATGCAAGTAGCTGGGAAGTTACTCTTTTTAGAAGATAAAATTTGAGTTAAATTCTTTCCATGAAATCTCGAGATCCGTTGTTAAAAAGGAATGAAGTCCTGATATATGTAACAGACAGCATGGATGAACCTTGAAGACATCATGTTGAGTGAAATAAGCCAGACACAAAAGGACAAATATTGTATGATCTCACTAATTTGAAACAATTAGAATAAGCAGACTCACAGAGTCAGAATTTAGAATATAGGTTACCAGGGGATGGGGTGGGAATAGGGAATGGGAAGTTAAGGCTTAAAATGTACAGTGTTCCTATTTGGAATGATGGGAATGTTCTGGTAATGGATGATGGTAATGGTAGCACAACATTGTGAACACAATTAACAGCACTAGACTGTATATCTGAATATGATTAAAAGGGGAAATGTTGGATTGTATATATGGTAAAAATAACAATTTTTAAAAAATCAATGGAAGTATAGTACATAAACAGTGAACCCTGAGTTAAACCAGGGATTGTAATTAATAATACAATTATAAAAATATGCTGTTATCAGTTGTAACAAATGTTCTACACCAATGCAAGCTGTTGGTTTTATAGGGAATCCTGGATTTTATGCATGGTTGTTCTGTAAACCCACAACTTCTCTAATAAAGAAAAAAAATAGCCTTTACCAAAAATATAAAAACATAAAGGGTGTCCTGTATTATAAATATGTGAAAGAGTAATATTGTCTGTAAAGTGACATATCTTATTTTGAATCTTATTTTTAAATGATTGATTCAGTATACTGATATACTGTCACCTCTGGAAATAATTGAGGGATTCTTACAGAGGTTTCCACAAATCAGTAATTCCGGAAATTTTTTATTTAAATCACATTTTTTAATTCTATAAGGAGCAAGTTTAACATTTCATAGTATACAATACCTTCATAGTCTACCATTAGACCAAAGAACAAGAAATCTTTAAGAGATTTCTTTTTTACATCTAATTTTATGTGTGAGAAAGAGACAAGCAGTCCTATGTTGAAGATTTATCTAAGAAACAATCTATGGATGTCTAATAAGATAGATCAGATTCTGGTCATTTACTTAGTGTACTCGAAATTAAAAGAAACAGTTTTAAGTGAATGGGAAGGATAATATAACTACGGATAATAGAATGCACACATATTTTTGGTCTGTGGCTTTTTGATTTCTGTTTTAGTACTCCATTTCAGTGTCTTCTTAGTTATTTTGGAATATTTTGGAATAGTTTTTGCTTGTTTAGCTTTCAAAGTGACTTGCCACTTTATAAAGGGAGGAGAGATTAGCAGATGGTAAACCTATGAATTGCAACCTCTGCTTTGGCCCCCGTGTCATCACATAGGCTGCTATATCAGTCTTTAAAGCCTTATCCCCAAGGCTTAACCCTTCTGGGAATTCAATGATTCTGCTAATTGGAAGTTGATCATCTTTGTGTCCAAACATGGTGTCAGCCCTTTTTTTAAGATGGAAATATTATGATAGCCTTAGAGATCATCAATCGTAGTAAATAAATTGGTTAATCTCTTCTGAGGAGAGTAATAGCAATGAGATGACAAGCTCTTGAGAGGATTGTGCTAAAATAACATAATTGTTCAGAGTTACTGCAGTGAATTTTTTCCTTAAAGGTTATTATTGTTTGATATGTCCATAGAATACATAATAATTTTTCTCTTTGCCATAAAAAACAATAAAAATATTTGAAATTTCAAATTTTTCATGTGGAAGGGAGAATTATTAGAACATGAAAATTATTTTATATATTATTTTCTTTCACAGATTTTCCAAACTAAGATTCTAGGAAGAAATTAAACCTTTGAAATGATGTAAAACAACTCTTATGCTAGATCTAAAGGAGATTATCAGTTGCTCTCACTCTCTCTATATAAAAAGAACAATTTCCACATTTGATATCATTGAAAGTTGAATCCATCTGGACCATGGCCATTTATTTACTGGAAGTATAAGAAAAATATTAGTGTGGATATATTTCATGGAATTCTAGAATTGGGGAGGGCCTTAGAAATCATTTGACTTAGGGGGCCGGCTGGATAGCCCAGTGGATAGGGCGCCGGCATACCACATTGGAGGCCCCGGGTTCGGTTCCCGGGGACTTCTCCTAGCGGGCAACTGCCTTGAGAATGGGAAGCCGCCATGGGCGGGCCAGAGCCGCCGTGGGCAGGGCAAAAAGCTGCCACGGACAGGCAAAAGCCACCACGGGCAGGGCAGGTCGCCCGCGAATGTAGCGCAGCCAGCCACCCGCGAACTGAAGCAAGAGCGGGCCTGAATAGAAGCAGAAGCCGCCCACAAGCGGGGAAAGCCGCGCCTGCGCAGTGACCAAGTCTCGGCGCGTTGCTGCAACGGGGGGGAAGGGGAGATATGTAATAAAATAAATAAATCTTTAAAAAAAAAAAAAGAAATCATCCGACTTAATTTTTTCATATTTTAGATGAGGAGACTGAGACCCAGAGAAGGCTAAGTGATCTGCTCAAGGATACAAATTTGCAGAACTGGGATTTCATTACAAAACTCTTTAGCCTTTATCATGAATCTTCAAGTCAGTATCAATGTAAAGCTAAACTTCTGGGTATCTACTATACAATTAAACCATATTATTTTCAATTTGTGTCAAAGTTAAGCTTAGGTTTCTCTCTCATTAGTGCATAGTCTTTATGTTTTGTTTTACTTTTTGTTTATTTACAAGTATACTCATGAATTTTTGTTCATAAAACCCTTCAGAATAGTAAAAAGTATCAGCAGTTCTGTTCCTTTGTATCTATTACATATTCTCTGGGGAAAATGGCATCTAAGTTTGTGTATACAAGTATAAAGTAAGGTATGATTATGCTGAACTTGTGGAATGATGAGTTTTGAGCCATCAGTAATAGCCCTGGGAACTGAGGCTTATTGATAGACTATTTTCTAAAGCAAAGTACCCAATGTACCCTTCTGCCAAAAATGACAAGAGACTGGACATCATCTGGAATGATGGTGCAATCAAAACCGAAAGCATTTTTTCTACCTTCATACAAAAATCATAATGCATGAAACATTGATACCTGAAAATGTACTTCAATTCTGGTTGCCTCTTTTTAGAAAGATGAGCTAGAACTGGAGAAGTTAATCTAGACAATAAAAGAACCTCTAAAATGATCAAGGTAGGAGAAGGTATTGTCAGCATGAAATGAGAGACTAAAATGATTTGTATTCTGGAATTTGGAAAGCTGAAGCTTAACCTGTGTTTTAAATATAAAGCAATCATTAATTATTGTAAAGGGGGTTATCCTTAAAATTTTTCAAAATCCTTAACTTTTTGCAGTTCAAGGAAAACAGTCAGGTCATGTGGTCACAGCGATATTTGACTGGATAGACTGAGATCCTGACTCAGAGTGCAAATTCTTATCAAGGAAGGCAATATTTTTTCTCGTACCTTTCTTTTCCAGTATCAGGGAAAAGGAATCCTTGGTTGTGTAAAGGTGGTGGGAAAAATGATCCTAGTTGAATATTTAGTGTTCATTTTGAAAGTTATACAAATGCCAAGTAAAAAAGGCAAAAAATGAGGCCAGTAAAATGTGAGGCTCAGAAATCTAGCAAAATTTTTGTACAAAATCTAGATTGAATTACCAGTAAAGCCCTAAATAGGTAGAAAGGAAATTGAAAAATTAGTTAATTCCAGGGGGCCGGCTGTAGCTCAATTGGTAGGGTGCCGGTTTACCACATGGGAGGCCCTGGGTTCGGTTCCCGGGGCCTCCTTGAGTGGGCAGGCCACCTTGAGAAGGCAAGCCTCCGTGGGCGGGGCAAAGCCGCCGTGGGCAGGGCAGGCCGCCCGCGAGCAGGCAAGACCACCGTGCAGTGAGCTGACTCGGCGGGCCCCTGCAATGGGGAAAACAAGCAGACACAGAAGAGTGCACAGATAAACACAGCAAGAACAAGCAGAAAGGGGGGGAGGATATATATATATAAATTAGTTAATTCCAGAACTATGTAGTTAGAACTTCTACAGATTAAAAATAATAATAAAGTCATCTTCACTTTAAATTGCTCTTTAGAAGTATTGCCTCACACTAAGTCTTAGAAAAATAAATGAATATAGATCTAATATAGTTAATATAAGTGTATGTGAGTGTCAGGGTCAGAGGAGTAGATTGGGAGACATATTAGTGTTGGAGAAGGCTCAGAATAGTCAACTGAATGTAACTCAGCACTGGACAAAATTGTGAAT
>PVKH010010662.1:0-18137 GCA_004027955.1 Chaetophractus vellerosus | reverse complement strand
TTTATAAAGGGTATTTATTTGGAGTAAAAGCTTACATTCCCAAGGCTGTGGAAAGTCCACCTCAAGGTACCATAAGAGGTACTTTCTCCCAAAGTCTGCTGCCACATGTTGAAGCAAGATTGTAGGTGATCTCTGATGGGGTTCAGCCTTCCCCTCTGGGCTTTCTCTTCCTTTGAGGCTAATGGTCCCAACTTCTTCCTGATCTCAGCTATAGGCTGGCATAGCACTTGTTTCTCAGGGCTTCCTATATCAGTCTCGGCTCTCTCTCCAAGGTCAGCCGAAAGCTATCAGGCAAATGGTCCCTCTCTCCTAGGGGCTTAAGCTATTTAAGTCTTATCCTTTCTGTTCACACTGCAGGATCATAAATGGCAAAATTCTCTCCTCTGGAGTGTCTTCTTGTGTCTCTCTGTCCGTGCGAGTGTTGTTTATATCAGACCCACCAAGGTGGTGTATCTCAGGTTACTGATGTGGTCAAATAAAAAAAGCCCTGAGGGGCCAGCTGTAGCTCAATTGGTAGGACGCCGGTTTACCACATGGGAGGCCCCGGGTTTGGTTCCCGGGGCCTCCTTGAGCGGGCCTGCCTTGAGAGGGCAGATTGCCTGGAGAAGGCAAAGCCGCCGTGGGCAGGGCAAAGCCACCGTGGGCAGGGCAAAGCTGCCACAGGCAGGGCAAGCCGCCACGGGCAGGGCAAGACCCCGCGAGCAGGGCAAGCCACCCACGAGCAGGCAAGGCTGCCCCACGCGGTGAGCTGACTCGGCAGGTTGCCGCAACAGGGGGAGACAAGCAGACACAGAAGAACGCAAAAATGAACACAGCAAGAACAAGCAGAAAGGGGGGAATATATAATAATTTTTTTAAAAAAAAGCCCTAATTCAATCTTAACAGGTAATTTAATCAAAGAACTCTTAGCTTAATTTAATACAATCAAAGGGTATCACACCCAGAAGAATAGATTAGTTTACAAACATAATTTTCCTTTTTTTTTTGATTCATAAATAATCTCAAACTGCCATAGGTACTCTTATTATTTTGTTTAAAACATGGTTCTGAGAAGCACTGTCCAATAGAGAGGGAAAAAACCCATTAGTCTAAGGAAATGTTTTATTTCAGCTCTGAGGGGCTGTGTGATGTGGGGTGGGGGGAGAGTCACATAACTTCTCTTGCATGAATTGTTCTTAGGTCCCCTGAATTCTAAGTTTTGGAGGGAGAGAGGGGTAAAAGATCTAATAATGTTCTTTGTAGGCAATCTAGATAAAAATGTGTTATACCCAAATATGATCTTGCTGCCATCTCTTCTATTTCCTTTACCTCTTTGCAAAAACTTTTCAGTTTTTTAAGCTACCCGGGACCTTTAAGCCAAATCAGAAGGAAAGTGGGTTTAACAATCACTAATAACATCTTGGAAAGAATCTGATAAAGGACTTTTGCATTTGCTTTTCAAAAATACCTGTTGATTAAGAATCCTCATGCAATGCATCTTTTGTGGAGAAAGTCTAGTAATTACTTCTGAAGCACCAGGTCTTTCCAGAAAGACTTTGAAGTGATGATGCCATCTACCTGGCTTGATTCTGTGTCTTACCAGCAGGTATTCAATATACCTGCACAGTTACTCAAAAACTGTGCTATACTGTATATTAAAATGTATGTGTCAATGCTTAAAGAAATCAACATATCCAATTTGTGATACTCAATTATACAGCCTTGACATTTTTAAAAAATCACCTTGTCATTTTATTGAAAATCAATTCATTGTTTATATGTAGGTCTATTTACATATATATATCTATTATATGCCTTTGATCTTTAGCCAATATCATATTGTCTTAATTACTTTAATTTTTTTAAGCTGCAAGTATTCATGTTATTTATTTTTTAAAAGATACTTAGATTACATAAATGATTCATAAAAAATGTAGGGGATTTCCATATGCCCCACTACCTACCCCTCCCACACTTTCCCACATTAACAACATACTTCATTAGTGTGGTACAGTTGTTACAATTGATGAACACATATTGGAGCATTGCACTAAGTGTGGATTATAGTTTACATTAGTTTAAGCTCTCTCCTGTACAATTTTTAAAGTTATGACAAGATGTATAACGGCCTGTATCTGTCTTTGCAGTGTCATTCAGGACAATTCCAGTGTCTTGAAAATGCCCCCATATTACACCTATTTTTCCTCTCTCCCTCCCCTCAGAACCTCCAGTGGCCATTGCTTCCATATCAATGATAAAAGTTCTTCCATTGTTAGAATAACTATAAGTCTTTATTAGAATAACAGTAAGTCTATTCTATTCTAGTCCATCATTGATTCCCCAATCCTGAGGATTCTGGGATAGTGATGCCCACTCCACCTCTAATTGAGAAGGAGCTTACATCCCTTGGGACAGAAGGATGACTATCTTGCTTGCAGTTGTAGACTCTCTCTGTTCCTTGGGATGGTTCCAAGGAACCATGAAGACATTGTTGTCCATCATCATTTCCTTGTTAGTAGTCCTGGGTGAGTTCAATGAACTGGAAAGTAGATGTCACAACTCTCTTGGGATTCAGGGCCTGAATAGCACATGGGAGGCCCCAAAGATTTAAGTCTCTTGGACATAAACCTATCAACTCTACTAATAACTATAGATTTAAATATAAGGGGCAGAAGAGCCATGTGTAGGGAAACCACAACTGAGTCCAACTCTGTCACACTGGGGAGCATAGATTACAAAGTAGGGCCCACTGACAGGGTGCCAAACTCTTGAGCTGTCAGCCCTGCCTATAGTGACTTGACATTTTTATGCAATGGGTTGCTATGATGCAGGCTTTCAGATTATTGTTCCTTTATTCTTAGCCCCATATAATTTTTAGTTTTAATTATTTTTATGACAGTTTTCCACAACATAGTACCTATTCCTAAAGATATGAAACTGCCTTTGATTTTCACAACTGAAGATTTTTAGTAAATAATGATGGAAATTCGGATTTCATGCATTTTAAAGTGACTGTTTTATTACTTTGACATCATCGTATATTCATTAAGTCCTTGGAAGAATTTAAATAAGATAAATACTGTTTCCATCTTGGCAGTAGGCCAGCATATCTTCTCCTCATAGCTAAAGTGTCATAGTGGAAAATCCCTTTCTATTCTCTTGAGATATGTTTTGCCAGTTACCTGTTGGAACTTCCCTACATACTTTGTGAGGAATTTAAAATGTATGTCATTTATTACAGTTACATGTAGTCATTCAAAGTCATTATAAAAATTTAGATCAGAATTTGGTAATTTGTTTTAGTTTTGCAAGAATCATTATTAGCTTAAAATATTTTCTCATAGAGATGCTGTTTTCTTCCTTTTATTGAGGTATGACTTACACACACTAAGGTGAACAAATCTTACATGTACAGTGCAATGCTTTTTTACATATGCATATGTAAAATTCAAATAAAATATAGAACACTCTTAGCACCCCAGAAGACTTTCCTATACTCCCTCCCAGTTTACACCCTACTAAGATGACCACTACCTTGACTTCTGTCACATACATTAGTTGTGCATTTTCTTGAACTTTATAGATATGGAATTATACATATTATACAGATTATATGTATGTAATTATGACTCAAATTATATGTATTATTCTTTTGGGCTTGGCTTTCTTCATTTAATAGTATATCTGTGAGACTTATCCAGGTGGTTGCTTGTATCAGTAGTTCATTCTTTTTCATTGCTATGCATTTTTCATTTTATGAACGTACCTCAATTTATTCATCTATTCTGTTATTGAATATTTGGGTTGTTTCCAATTTGGTACTGTTATGAGTAATGCTACTATGAATATTTTTGTCTTTTGGTGGCTATTTGTACTCATTTTTTTGCACTGATTTCTCTTGGGTAATTGAATTTCTAGGTCTTGGGGTATGTGTATATTTAGATCTAATAAATGTTGCTGAACAGTTTTCTAAAATGATTGTACTAATTTCCACTCCCATAAGCAGCATAGGAGAGCTCTAGTTGCTCCACATTCTCATCAACACTTGGTGCTGTCAGTCTTTAATTTTAACCATTTAGTGGTATTACTAAGAATGCTAAGCACAGTTTCATATGCATGTTGACCATTTGGATACTCTCTTTTGGGTAGTGCTTGTTTTAAGTCTTTTGTACATTTTCTAAAGAGGGTTTTTGATTTTTTTTCTTACTTATTTGTGAGTGTTTCTTGTATAGTCTGGATTTGCTCCTTTGTTGAATATTTTATTGAAAATCCATTCTCCTAGTCTATGGCTTGCTTTTTCACTTTTTAAATGTTGTCTTTTAATGAATAGTTTCTAATTATATTGAAATCCAATTTATCAATCTTTTCTTTTATGATTCCTAGTTTCTAGACCCTTTCAATAAATCTGCCTATTCCAAGTTCATGAAGTCAATTTATATGTTTTCTTCCAGGTACTTTCTTGTTTTAGCTTTCACATTTAGGTATATGATCTATCTAATTGATTTCTGTACATGGTGTGAGATAAAGGTCAAGAAGCATTGCTTTTCTTTATGGTTATCCAGCTGACCTAGCACCATGTATATGAAAAGACCATCTTTTCTCCACTGAAATGTAGTGGCCCTTTTTTGATAAATAACAGGACTGTATGTGCATGATTCTGTTTACCCTCTGTTCTGTTCAACTGATCTATTTATCAATACTTGCATGAACAGTACATTATAAGAATTCCTGATTTCTGATGGTGTAAGTTCTCCAGTTTGTTCTTCAATTTTTCATAAGCTACTCTGGTTTCTTTGTAGTTTCATGTAAATTTGAGAATCAGCTGGTTTTCAGACACACTCACAGCCTGTTGGGATTTTAAGTAGTATCATACTGAATCTAAAGATAAAATTGAAAAGAATTGACATCTTAACAACATTGTGTCTTCCTATATAAGTACTTGGTTTATCCGTATCTTCATTTATTTAGGTCTTTTATTTATCTCAGCAATGCCTTGTAGTTTTCAGTGCAGAGGTCTTGGATGAGATGCCAGATTAAAAAAAAAAAATTAGTATGTACTCAGATCAACAATTTGTAGTGTTTACAAAATATCCAATGATTTTATTGTTCTTTTGGACCCACAGTCATGTTACAATCTCTGAGACAGCAAGTTACGAGAAGCTAAGTAACCTCTAAAGTCTTCAGCGCTATAATTGCACTTACTTTTACAAACTCTATATTAAAAATGTGGATTGCAGTTTATTTTTTCCTTACTTTTAAACCAGATTAATTGGTAGCACTCTTTAGAATCTGATTTATTATCCTGATTAACAATATTAAGAGGATATCCTGTCAATATCTCTGAGGTTTGTGATATTTTTGTTGAGTGAAAGGCTCATGAGTTCAGCAGTTGAGCTGGAGAACTGCAATTTTCACTTTCCACAGAATGGGAGATCAAATTGGTTTTAAGCAGCCCCCCCTCTGTATTAAATCTTTTAGGTCATTAAACTCCACACATGAGTTTTAGACAAGAAGAAGGAAAGTTTTGATAGCATGATGCCAAAATAGTTTTTCAATTTAGTTTAAGAGGATGTGTTCAATTGTATGGTTATCTTGACAAACTTTGAAAATTGGCAACAATTTTGTCTGAATTGACTAATTGTTGCATTCCTAGAATCTAAACCTAGAATTAGATATAAGCACGTCCCCCCAAATAAAAAAATAATGTATACCTATACATGTATCATTGTGTTGTAATAGTATTGAATATGTAAATTCACCATAAGCAGAAACTGACTTTATCTTTTATTTCTTTGAATATCACTAAGTGCTTCAGTATGTTCTCAATTAATATGTGCTCAATGTTTTTCTTATTTTTTTCATTTTTCATCGAAATAGAAGACCTATACTTTTTAGGATCTTAAAAAAGAAAAAGAAAGCGAGTAATTATGATAACTTACTTTGTGTATGTGAGGTTTATGTACTTTCCTTATAAACTAGTATTGTGTTAAAATATAGTAAGTTATTTTTAAAATATAAGATTTTACTTTGAATATGAAAATTTAATGATGTTATAGCTAACTAATTTCCTAATATCAAGTATATGTTAACAACTAGAGTGTTAGAATAATAATAATAGCTAACACAAGCACTCAACTGTGTTCCAGACACTTTACATACATTATCAAATTACATACTAAGCAATTTTCATACATTTACACATGCAACACATTATCACATGTAACCATAAACACTATAAAGTGGATAATTCTCTTATCCACGTTTTACAGAAATTTAATAAAACAGTTTAATTTTCATTTTACCAAAGTTTCTGACTGTATTGTGTTCTTCAAATTTATTTGAAAAAAATGTTTGATAGAAAATGTAGTGCAAATTCTCTCTATATTTTTTTTTCATAGAAAAACCTTGTCCTATGCTAAGAACAGAAAAACATCAGCTTACGCAAGGCAACAGAGACAAACTTGAAATTTCAGGTAAGCAGTATAATTCTTTGCAAAGAAGCATTTTATATAAAATTATTACCAGATATGCAATACATTGTATATGATTCTGTGACATTACAATTTAAGATGATAGCATCTCTATTAAAAAAAATCAAAGAAGATGATGTAGAAAAAACGCTGAGAGCTGAGTTCTGTATTGTTTAAGACCAACAACATTCTAACCTCTTGGAGAAAAAAATTATTTAAAATTATAAAACTTTTATCCATGGTAGAAATTTTTAAAAAATTGTGAGAAAGAATATCTCACCAGTCATATAAAGTCACGATTGCAATTTTGCTATAACATTCCAATCCATCTTCTTTCTCCTCTTTCTTCCTCTCCTCCTCTTTCTTCCTCTTTTTTCTCTCTCCCTCTCTTTCTCTCTCTTCTCTCTCTAACACACAGGCACACACACATGTAATCGTAATACATACATTTTATTTTATTTTATTTATTTATTTTTTGTTGTTGTTGCATATCCCCCCCCTTCTGCTTGCTCTTGCTGTGTTCATCTTTTTGCGTTCTTCTGTGTCTGCTTTGTCTCCCCCCCCGTTGCGGCGATGCGATGCCCGAGTCAGCCCACTGCGCAGGTGGCCTGCCCCGCTCTTGGGCGGCTCTGCTCCGATCGCAGGCAGCTTGCCCTGCCCGTGGTGGCTTTGCCCTGCCCGTGGCGGCTTTGCTCTGCCCGTGGCGGCTTTGCTCTGCCCATGGCAGCTCTGCCCTGCCCACGGCGGCTTTGCCCATTCAAGGTGGTCTGCCCGCTTTGGAGAGGTCCCCGGGAATTGAACCCGGGGCCTCCCATGTGGTGAACCAGTGCCCTATCCACTGGGCTACAGCCGGCCCCCATATATTGTATTTTAAATCCAAGCATTTTCCCACATCATTATATATTCTTCTAGAGCATGAATTTTTAAAAGGCTGCTTAGTTTTCAATTGAATGGCTGTACTATAATTTATTTAACTAATTTTTTGACTCTAGATATCAAAGCTGATACAATGAGCTACTCAGGAATATAAATATTTGAGTCTTTTGAAACATATTTGCAAATTTTCCTCAAGAGAGAGGGTTACATATTCTATGTGCAGAGTAAATTCCATTCTCCTGTACCTCAAAAGGAGAAAAATGAAATCCAGAAATTTTGCAGATTCCAAACAGCAGGATTTTATTTGAAATAAATCAGTCTGTGGATAAGAACAACAAAAAATCCCATTTGAAAATCAATATCTCTATGAGTTTACTAAATTTAACAAAACTTGCTGGACTAAATCATTTGTCACATTTTACAGGTTTTGATCTAGGAGAGAGCTTTTCTCTGAGGCGTGCATTTTGTGAAGGTGATAAAACTTGTTTCAAATTGGGAAGTGCACTTCTTATTAGAGATACTATGTAAGTAAAATAATAATTTCTGTTCACATTTTACTAATACTACATAAACTACTTTCCAAGGAGATGCCAAATAATTTGTTTAAAATTAAAAAAAAACCTTCTTGATACTGTCATACTAATTTGAATGCTGTTGTAAATGTGTTGTTTGTGTATTTGTTGTTTAATAATTTTTGTTATCTGATCTTTGCTCTGTCATGAAAATACCCTTTGCACATGTAGGTAGAGGTATTATCCTTAGAGAAAAGTAATTAAATTCATTTTTGAAGAAATATCATTTATGTTCAAAGTAGACATAACTGAAATTAGGTTTTAAAATGTAGACTTTAAAGCTTAAGAAACTCATTTATTTTATTATTTCTATACTTTTATTTCTACATTTATTGTTTTTCATAATAAATTAAAACATATGTGATCATATGTTGTATACTATATAGGGTACAGAGAGAATGTAAACTGTGTTGTAGTTTTTATTTTTGGTCTTGATACTCATTTTATTTCAAAATGGATTTACTAAAGTTGTCGTCTTTACCTGTCTTTTTCTACTGATGAACTGGAATTAAAAAAAAAATTACTTGCAATTTAAATTGGTCAGCAAAGTTGAATCATCAGGAAAGCAGATAGAATATATGATCATGATGTTTATTCTTTGGTTTCAAGATATACATTCCAGTGTATGGATATATCAGAGTGAAAAAAAAGAACACCAAAAGTTTGTTTGGTTTAATAAGCAACACAGATGTTTTTGAGTGAAAACAATTATGAATGTTTTCATTTCCTGATGGATAGCCTAAAACTTAAGTTATGAGACAGGATTGTTGAGAATCTCACTTTATGATTACTCAAAGGGAAATTGCCTTGATTATCTCATTGCATATTCTCAGTGGCTCTGTAAAAACTAGGTTCATTTGTGCACAACAATTCATAAGGTTTTATAGCTCACTTTTTCTTTGAGATTCTTTTAGACCTTCTATTTTGTGGTACATTAAGTAATTTTAGTTTAATGACATGGTTCCTTTAAAATAAACTGCTCTTTAATGGGTAAGGAACAACAGTGGTAAGGAAAAGAGTAATTTGATATTAGGAGATTATAATGGGTGATTGTGAGACTGGGCCCTTCAGCAGATAGAATGGTCCAGACCTGTGCTCCGGTGGGCATTAAACCCCTAGGGCAGAGCAGTTCCATGTTTGAGTATTGTTGAAAAGAGGCCAAGAAGCACAATATTTCTCTTTAACAGAATTCTTTTTCTTAATGTTTACATGTTCCTTAACTAGTGGTAAATAACTTTAATGAATTTAAGGGACATAATAGTTTCTGTTGCTTCAAATAAAAAAATTAAGATGCATAGTCTTTTCCTGCTTTATTCCTGCTGATTTAAACTCCTATAATTCTGGCCAGTGACAAAGGATTGGAATGAAAACTTTTTAAAATTCATTGGACCTTGATATAAAAAGACCTAGCTTATTTTAAATAGCTGCATTGGAAGACTTGTAGCCACATTTAGACAATGCTATTCCCCCTTTAAACGTGTGTGATCACAAATATGAGACATGACAAATTATTTTCTGGCTTTTGGTTCTAAATCACTGTGCAATCCCTGGGCAATAAGTACAAGTGAATTCTCTGGCTCTGTGGAGCAGAACCCTGGTACCTTCACTACAGGAAACTGGAGGGCATCTGGTTAAGCTGACTAGCGAGTGTCAAGTAGCTTGGCTCATCTCCACTTACATTTCACTCCTTGAGCCAAATATGCTAGGATGCTTCTCTTGCATGAAGCCATTTTGATTTTTCAATGAGGCTAGAGTAAAGTTGCAGCTATTTATATATTTGTAAATAAGTCGCCTAGCAGAGTCAGCATGGGAAAAGGCAGGCACTATTTTATTTGGAAATTGGGGATGCTTTCTGTGCCTGAGTTTGCTTTTATTGTTCTGGCATATTCCAGGTGAGATCACATAGGAAGAGCACTAACAAGTTTGATGGTCAGGTATCTATTGAGCACAGTTGGTTCCTTAACATGACTTAATATGGGTATTCCACAGATTGTTCTTGTAGGATCTCAGATTCTCGAGGTCCCTACAGATAATTATATAATTATTATGTATTATTTAATTATTATTATATAATTATTATATAAATATTAGGTGGCTATATATAGTATAATAAATACAGTAAATCTCTTAATATTAATGTTTTAGCAATTCTTGTTAAGAGCTATAAGGGCTTGGCTCATGTGACTGTGGGGCCTGACTAGTCCAAAATCTGTAGAGCAGGTCAAAGATTGGAAAATTCAGAAGGGGTGATGTTGAAGTCCTTAATTCAAGATTGTGAGGGAGGCCAGGGAGGAGTGGTGCGTGTAATTTCTCATGATTCTTGGAACCCTCAGTTCTCTCACTTAAGACATCCCACTGATTGGATGGGGCCCATGCACACTGCTGATGGCAATCTCCTTTACTTAAATCAAGTGCTTTTAGATACTAGTTCCATCTATGAAATACTTCCACTGCAGCAACTAGGCCAATGTTTGACCATATACTAGCCAAGTTGACACAAAATTAACCAGTACATGGGCAACACACTCTTAGCTTAAGTGGCCAATTGTCTTGGAAATAATCCTAAACGTGTGAAAAGTTGTATGTATATTGTGACATGATTTGCACTTTGTCTTTGCTACTGTTGAGTGATTCATCCCATTGAACCTTTACATTACCTTCAGATTTTTACTTTTATAAATAACTTTACAACACACAGGAAAGTTTTTTTCCCCCGTGTTTATGATTGTTTTCAAAATATTGACTTTTGAAGTGGAACCACTAGCTCATTTTAGGGGTCTTGGTACAAACTACTGATTGCATTTCTTCATTGTTTTATCCATCTATGCTGCTTATTTCCCAATATCTTCAGCAGCTTTGGACATTATTATTTTAAAAATTCATTGCTTTGCTTTTTAACTAAAAACTTGTAGCAATTAAAAAATAGAAACTGTATCTTACAATGTCTATCATCTATTTGTCTATATCTATCATCTATCTCTGTCTATCTATCATCTATTATCTATCTTTTCTGAATAGCAAGAGAATTTAATGTAAAGCTAAAGTACACACTCAAGACAAGAGTATGGATGAGCTCATAGGAGTTGCGGGAGTCCAACCTAATGTGGTTCAGAGAGTTATCTAATAAAAGCTTAGGGCTTTTATAAGCCTTCCCTGCTTTATGCAAAAGAGGGATTGAAAACTACTTTTTACTGGCTCCATATTCCTGCTGACTGGAGTGGGAACTGTCTAGGCGAGGGATAGTTGGAGCAGATGGTGATCAGGTGATGGGCGGGACTTTTGTCATCTGATATCTCCTGGTACTAGGCCTTGGGTGGATG
This sequence comes from Chaetophractus vellerosus, assembly GCA_004027955.1. Taxonomy (NCBI): domain Eukaryota; kingdom Metazoa; phylum Chordata; class Mammalia; order Cingulata; family Chlamyphoridae; genus Chaetophractus; species Chaetophractus vellerosus. The sequence continues at coordinate 6,920 of PVKH010010662.1, read as the reverse complement.
CACTAGATTTTGGGTGGGTGATTTTCCACTGTGGTTAGGTATTCTGTGATCATAATTTTTCATCCATTGTTGAGTTACCTCCCTTCTCCTACCTCATTCTCCCCTTAGAGAATTCTATCCCTTATTCTTAAGGGGTGATGAAGGAGGATGACCTATCTTCTGTAACTACTTTATGCTGTCATTGGAATATTGTCCCTATCATGGGAGTGGCATTCTCTGGCTACTAAATCTAGAGATCCCAAGGGAGGATCTGCTGGGAAATTTGTGATTTCAACTGGAGAAAATCCTTGCATGACCATCATCTTAATGTGAAGCTGTTGAAGTCTGGAAGACACAAATTTAATTAGTAGGTTGAATAAGCAGGGCCCAAAGATTAAGAGTAGAATGACCAGAACTAATGGCTCAAGGAGGGGAAGGAACCAAGTGAGGGAGGGAAGAACAGATCTTACAGCCTCCAGATGGATGAGGACTAAAGGCCTAGTTTATTGGTAATTTGGCTGGCTGTTTCTGTATCACCAGTAGCAATGATAGCAAATAAGATTTCAGCAGTTCCTTCTTTAGAGGAAATATAAAGAGACTGAGATGTACCCAGAAAGAAATAGGGTTCACCAGAGCTTGAATTGTTTTTAACTAGTAGGGGTGCATGAAAGGACACGTGCTACCATGGCAGCTGTCCCTTCTACCCACGTGGATGTGTTTGTGAAGATGTTACCAATAGGGACTTCATCAGTGAGGTGAGGGTTGGTATGGCATATCCAGCAGGCTGATTGATGGTGGGTTGATGCTACAGTGGCAGTCCAGTCAAGGAAGACGTTAGAAGCCGTTTGAGTCTGGAAAAGAAGCCTAAGGGTGCAAACACAAATGATTAGTAGGTGCCTGGAGGGGGTGGTTTTCTTCAGTTAATAAAATAACAGTGGAACTTTCTCCCATAGGCCCTAGGACATTTGCTTAGAGTAGGTGAAATATGGGCTTACAATAACACACATGTTAAGCCTCCATAAGAGTAGGCTGTAAAGCCAATTGTATTTCTTCAGTTCTACTCACATTACTCTGGTTAAGTATGGCCCCTGTCTTTCTCGCAGTTGGCGTACTGGAGTACCATCAGCCCTCATGAGAACGGGAAGGTTGGCTCCAGTGTTCCACCGGCCTGTTGTACCCTCTGGCACTATGAAGCAGAGCCAGTCTGAAGGCAGTGTCCACTGTAGGGCTAAGGAGACTGAGCAGTCACCTGCTGGCAAAGCCACAGAAGGCTTCAGCAGCAGTATGCTTCCATCCACTTTGGGGGCAAGTGATGTAGCAGAGACTTTTTATTGCTTTAGGTGCCGTACTAACTAGCCATGCCAATAACTCAAATGGAGAGACACCATGTAGTAGTTGGGGCCTGGTGTAAATGCATGGATCGATTTTCCAGTCCCTGAAGGGTGTGTTGGTTTTGTGTACATGCCCACTGCTGTAAGGCACCGAATGTGGTTGGAGCCATGAGCAGGTCTCACAATCTTGTATAATATGAACCAGTTCAGAATATTTCATGGGGATACCTAGTGCCTTAGTCAAGCACCATCCCGTGGCAGGTCTTCTGTGGCCACTCTTTTTGTGTAACCATAGGGCTGTTTTTTCATCACTTTTAGAGCTGGCTTACTAACTCTGGGTTCCAGAAGTTACATAGGCACCTTTAAAATTCTAAAGAGCTATTAAGTTGCACACACAGAGTAAAGCATCTCAGGATTTAGAAATAACAATTAGAGATTAGAGCCCAGGAATATATTTGACTGCTGCCAAGAGTTTACAATCTAGGGCCTAATTTCCTTAAATAAAGCTGTTTCTAGAGATCATTAACTACAACTTATTTTAGAAGTTTTATTTCATTTTACTTTTACACTTTTACTAAGATTATGTTAATCAAGTATTTTACTTCAGCAGCATGGGGAAAAAAACTATTTTTCCAATTATTTTATGAAAATCCAAGATCCCCAGTGGAATCAAGGTTATTTCCCCCCTACTACCACCTTAATATGTAGATTGAGATGGCCTCTGACAAGTCTCTCTGTTATGAAGTTAAATTTGTTATCAATAAATCAGCCATTTATACTGAAATTCTTCAGTTTAAAAAATGCTTTTTACAAACTTTCCATATCTATCCCTAACTACATACACTAGTTAGTTCACTCTAAGACAAATTTCACCTTTAACAGACGAAATTTACTTTCACAAGCCTTTTACTCCTTTCTATATCCATTTAAGTCTCATCTTACATCCCTCAGGCTGTTCTGTGAAAACTAGACATTTCACTTTAGGACAGATCTATATTCTTTTCTTTAACTTAATTTCATTAAGCACAAACTTACAATTTTTATTATCTTAAAGACTTAGTATATATAAAGCTAATTTATTTTATTAGTATCTGTATAAATTTATGGAGATTACACCCAAGTTGAATAAAATTGAAACAATTATCATTCATGCAAGAAATATTTTTTTCTTTTCTTCCATTGGAGTCTAAAACTTCTTTTTCATAATATTTAAAAAATTGTGAACAATCTCAAAAGCATACTGATTACCAGGCTCTGGAATATATTATAACTGTTTAATTTGTTTCAATTATAATTTTAAAAAATCTTTCCATAGCTTTCAAGGACTTTTTTTTTAACTTACAATTTGGCAATTGAATTATTAAGTACTCTCATCCCAAGGCTGTTAAACGGTTAAAATTGGGGAATTACAGGAAAAACTATGCAAACCAAGGCTTACTCTTTAATATTTCCTCTGTCCCTATCATTCTTGATTTGCAAGCCTAGTAGATAGATTTCTAAGCTACATTTACATTTCCCTATCTTATCGCACCTAGCCCTTCCACCATAGCTCTCTTAAAGAGAGGGGGTGGGCAGGGTAGGTCAAGGCCCTAGGAAAAACTTTTTTCCCCAGTGGTTTCTATATCAGATTTCTATATGACCTTTTCATCCTGCTTGGCTTTTCTAGAGGGATATGAGCATATCATAAACTGCAGGTCCCTCAGAAGTCAGGGTTTTGATCATAATGCACCTCCGTCCATTTTCCCTGTTGCTTACAGAAAAGGTCTAATTGGAGTTTGGTATTCTAATTAAGCATCCCATTGGGGCTATGTTTCTCCATCCTCCAATTTATATTGGGGCCATGCAGTATTACAGAAAGAGATTAACTTTTTCTGTTTTAGGCTGTCCAGTTGGAAAGTGCTCCAATGTTTTAAGAAGCACCCAAGGCGGGAGTCTGTGGGTATAGAGGGAGAGTTACCCATATCTTGGTCTTCTGGTAGGCCCGTATTGACTTTCCTGTCCCTCGTGGTCACCAAAATCTGATGTTGGTGAGGCCCTGGAAGGTCTTGGAGAAAGGCCTCAACCTAGGGTAGGAGGGTTCTTGACACAGTCATGAGAAAGAATTCAAGGACTAGCCATATAGTAGGAAGAGAATTAATGCAAAGCGAAAGTACACCCTCAAGATGGGAGTCAGGTGTGCTGGTACGAGTCTCAGGAGTTGCTTACAATATTTATTTTACTTTATAAGTGAATAAGAGGCAGTGGACTGTTTTAAAATGAATGCAGTCTAATCTAGATTGTATTCTTTTATTCAACAAGCATTTAGTGAGTACTTCTATGGGCCAGGCACTTTGCTAGTCTCTGGGCTTACACTAATGAATGAATGCAGGCCTAGTCTTGTCTCCCTGGACCCCTCTGGAGAGATAAGTGGTGCAAAGAAAAAGCTACATTCCCTCTTGCTTTGACCTGAGAAGAAATAGATTGCCTGCTGCTGTTCATAGGCTAGCTATGCAACTCAAATACCACTTCTTATCTTATAAAGGCTAAACTTCCTTTAGCATCTCACGAAAGGCTGATTTCAATATTTTCATTCCATTGCTCATTAGGGCCTGTTCTCTAACATATTTTTCATTTTTATTGCTCTTCTTTGGGCCCCCTCCAAGTTCTCAAAACTCCCAGTTAAATTCTGCGATCTAAAACTATGTTCAGAACTCTGATACTGAAGCTTCTAATTGCTGAGAATTGTAAAAGGATTACTTCACAATTCCATTAAGCTATAGAGAATGACTATTTGTACATCCCTTGGGTTTTCATTTGGGGCATTCTATCATTTTGTAGATGGAAAGTTTCCTATATAAGGAAATATGACTTAGTTAAAAAGTTGTCCAGCTGTTTTTATGAGATTGACTGTCTGTTACACATAATTCTTAATGTCATTACTTTATTTCCTTAATTATAGTTCAACATACCAAGTGTGTGATATGAGTCATTAAGTCATACCTTGTTAAAATGAAAAAATAAAAAGCCTACATTTGAAATTACTGATTTATTTAAGTTATATATTTTAGCAAAATTATACAACAAATTTTTAAGATGATCATTATACGTATTTTAAGAATTCATGGAAATAATTACCTTTACAACTATAAGAACATTTTTTCCTGGAATATTCAGGATGCTAAAGTGTACCAATAACTAATTACTTAGTAAAGAAATGGTAACCAAAATGTAATATAATGTGTAATATTATCAGTTTAGTATTTTCATTTACTAATTTTGGAAACCTTTAGTATTAACAACATCAAAGTTAAGTAAATTGTGATTTTTCATCCTTCAGATTTCATAGAATTCAGTATTGTTTTGGGGGGAAGTAGAATGTATCAGTATTTGATCAGTGAGAGTTCTACAATATTCATATCATTTAAAATTTTTTTCTTGGATTGAACATTTATTCTGTTAGCCTGAGAGAAATACTTATACTTTTTATTTAAAAGGCACAGAAGATTTTTAAGTTTAATGTCTACCTATGTATGCTAGTAGAAGAAATCTTGTGGAATTAAACTATTTTTGTGTTTCTGATGAGTTGTAAAAGGAGAAACCATAAATGGATTCATTTATTTAAGAATTCAAAATTCTAAACCGTAAGAAACAATTGTGCCTTCATTATTGCCTTCAGAGAATATATGGATAATCATACGTTTACCAGAAGAAGGCACAAATAAAATGAAAGGAAAGTGATAAGTTGCAATTATAAATATTTCTAGGCTCCAATATATTTAAACTTTGTAAGGAAAAGAGGCGAACTTCTTATTTCTGAGGGAAAAAGAGTAGTTTCTCATTTGTCTTGCTGAGAACTAAGGGGGGAGAGTTCATAAACAATAGTGTAAGATGTGATTCTTGTCCCTAGAGAGGGAGTGATATCTTCCCTTAGGGATGTGAAGTGAAAACAAACTTAATTATAACCCTAAATATACAGTTAATGCTTTTAATGTTCATAGGAGGGCGAAATCCCTTATAGTTGGGATGATTGAAAACAGACAGACAGACAGACAGACAGACAAACTTGGGAGACTGTGGGATTGAACTGGGCTTTGAAGACAGAAGGACTACAGAGTCAGAGATGGATAGGGTTCTGGGGAGAGGGAAGACATCTCAGGTGAAGAAATATCATAAACTCAGTGATGGGGCTCTGGGAGGTTCAGATACGGGGAATTTTAATGAATGTTATATGAACTAATTGCTACCTAGAAAAACATTGGCAGCTTGCTTCATCCATATAAAAAACAAAATGGTCTGGTTTTTTCTAATGCTCAAGAATATTATTTAAGCCCCTGGAAAAATTCCAAATAACTTTCTCCACAACTCGCAGGTGACTAAAGTTCTTATGAAAGTCTATGATCATTCAAACTAGGTAATGGGTTCTCATTTAGTATTGTACAATCAGAAATCTATTATTTTTTTCTTTAGCCTCCACTACCCAAAGGTCAGGTCAAGAAATCTGATTATTTATGGAAAATTATTCTCATTTGTGAATCCTGACAAAATAGGAATTATATCCAAACTGATTCATATTTGCTTCCATCAGGGTTCCATATAGATAATGTTTAGTATAGTTTAGTTGAATTGATGTGACCTTTGGGTTAAACATGCCAAGGGGTATTTGAGTTTCATTGGTAGATTTTATAGCCATTCACATATTTTAGGCAATCAAGAATTCCTTTTTACCAGCACATCAAAAAAGTATGGCACATTACTTCTAACTCCTTTGGTAAGTTCCCCATAGGGAACTTCAGGATAACTACCCAGTGTCTAAGAATGATGATGATTCTTCCAGTACCACCTTATCTATGTGTAATGTTTAAGAGTGCCTTTACTTTTTTATATCATTTGGTCCCTACAACATCTCCTATGATGTAGGTATTACATCACTATTTTACAGATGCAAAAACTGAGATTTAGTGAAATTAATTCGCCTAATATTCCAAAGATAGTAAATGGAACAGTTGGATCCAGAATTCAGGTATTCTGTCTCCAAATACAGAATTATTTCCTATTTTATCATGGCTAATTCCATGAAATTATCTTATTATAAAATGGCCCTATGCCATTTACTGTGAAAGTAGTGAGGTATCAGTGAAATGTATTACTTATGCAAATGTCATTATAAAATAATGGTATTGAGGTGTTTTATTTTGGTAATTATTTAGGCAAATTTGATAGGCATTAATTAATCTACCTCTACTGTTGGATTATATATTAGATTTTTAAAATATATTTACCCATCTTTTTATTCAATGAATTAAATCTTGTAAGGGACAGCAGAGCTTTTGTTTGGGTAGTGGCTGTATGTATGTACCTGTGGCATGTACACTGCAGGTTTGCAGTGTGTACAAAAGCAAGCAAGCATGTAAGCACATACTTCAGTCGTTGTTAATCTTATTTGGCCCATAAAAATGCTGTGAGGATTAATTAGTTATTAACCTTAGGTGGTTACAAATATATTGCTTTTATAATGGTTATAGCCCTACAAACAGAGAAACTTGACCTTAAACTTATGAATTAGTCAGAGAATTGACTATAGTAATGCATGATGGCTTTTTTTGTATATCTATAGTGCTTAAGAATAACTTT
>PVKH010010661.1:0-18135 GCA_004027955.1 Chaetophractus vellerosus | reverse complement strand
ATATCTCCCCTTCCCCCCTGCTGCGGCGACGCGCCGAGACTTGGTCACTGCGCAGGCGCGGCTTTCCCCGCTTGTGGGCGGCTTCTGCTTCCATCACGGCCGGCTTTTCAGTTCGCGGGTGGCTGGCTGTGCTCGATTTGCAGGCGACCTGCCCTGCCTGTGGCGGCTTTTGCCTGTCCGTGGCAGCTTTTTTGCCCTGCCCACGGTGGCTCTGGCCCGCCCGCGGCGGCTTGCCATTCTCAAGGCGGTCTGCCTGCTAGGAGAGGTCCCCGGGAACCGAACCCGGGCCTCCCATGTGGTATGCCGACGCCCTATCCACTGGGCTATCCAGTCGGCCCCAAGGACCATTTGTTGAAGAGACTATTCTTTCCCAACTAAATGGACTTGGCACCCTTATCAAAAATCAGTTGGCCATAAATGTGGAGGTTGACTTCTGAACCCTTCTTTTAATTCCAGTGGTCTACATGTCTGTCCTTGTGCCAGTACCATGCTGTTTGATTACTGTGGCTTTCTAACAAGTTTAAGAAGTATGAGTCCTCCAACTGTGTTCTTTTTCAAGATGGCTTTGGCTATTCAAGGATCCTACTCCTTCCCTATAAATTTGATGACTAAGTTTGCCATTTCTGCAAAGAAGGCATTTGGAATTTTTATAATTTTTATTGGAATTGCAATAAAAATAGAAGCCTATAAATTGCTTTGGGTAGAATAGACATCTTAATATTTAGTCTTCCAACCCATGAACACAGAATATCCTTCATCCATTTAGGTCTTCTTTGATTTTTTTGACCAATGTTTTGTACTTTCCTGTGTACAAGTCCTTTACATCCTTAGATTTATTCCTAGATATTTGATTCTTTTAGTTGCTATTGTAAATGAAATTTTTGTTTCTTGATATTTTTCTTCAGATTGTTTATTACCAGTGTATACACACCACTGATTTTGGGGTATTGGTCTTGTACTTGCCACTGTGCTGAATTTGGTTATTAGCTCTAGGAGATCTGTTGTGGATTTTTCAGGATTTTCTATATAGAGGATCTTGCCATATGTGGGAACGTTTCACTTCTTCCTTTTATTCCTTTTTCTTGCCTAACTGCTCTGGCTAGAATTTGTAGTACAATGTTGAATAACAGTGGTGATAGTGGACATTCCTATCTTGTTCCTAATCTTACAGGGAAAGCTTTCAGTCTTTCACCATTAAGTATTATGTTAGCTGTGGATTCTTCACATAGGTGTCCTTTATAATGCTGAGATTCAGCAATTTAGTTCGAGAATTTATATATATATTATACATATATAAAATATATTGACCATGAAGCTTAATGTAATTGCTAGGAAAAGATTATATTAAGCTTCATATTCACTTTATTTTGACACAAGCCTAACTTTCACTGGTTTCTTTGCATACTACTGCTTCTTATATACTATATCTTCCTCTTTCTTGGAATTCTTTTTAATTTTGCTGGGAGTACTTCTTCAGGTAATTTTCACAAAAAAAGTATATGTTGGTAGTAAACTTTCAGAGTTCTTATTTATTTTGACCCCCATTGTTTTAGCTTTCAATGGGTTGGCTTAAACAACAGGAATTTATTGGTTCATGGTTTTGAGGCTAGGAGAAGTCCTAATCAAGGCATAACCAAGGCGATGATGTCTTATTAAAGACTGGCATTCCGGAACTGGCTGCCAGTAATCCTTGGTCCTTGGCTTCTCTGTCACATAGCAATGTACATGGTGGCCTCTACTGGCATCTTCTTCTGTTCCTTTGACCTTCAGCTCCTTGCTTCCTGTGGCTTTCTTTTTATCTGAATTTCATTCTGCTTATAAAGGACTCTAGCAAGAGGATTAAATACATCCTGATTGAGTTGGGCCACACCTTAACTGAAGTAACCTCATCAAAAGGTCGTACGTACAATTGGTTCAATTCACAGGAACAGATTAAGAATATGTTTTTTTTCTGGGGTACATATCTCCAAACCACCACATCCACTTAAACATTAGTGAGGCTAGATACAGAATTCTGTGTTCAAAATCATTTTCCTCAGAACATTGAAGGCACTTATCTTCTAGCAAACCATGCTGCAGATTGAGAAATCCAATGCCAATCTGATTCTTATTCTCAAGTCTTTCTAAGTAACCTGTTTTCTATCTCTGGAATCATAAGGAGTTTGGTAATATCTAGGCTGGTGCTTTTCGTTTGTGACTTCATTTATCCTGCTTGGTATTCAGTGGGCCCTTTATATTTGAAAACTCAGTCTTTCTTCAGTGTAGGGAAATATTCTTTATTTCTTTAGTTTCTCCCTTCCATTATCTGACTTCTTCTATAATTCATATTAAATGGATATTGGATTGCTTAGATCCATCCACAGGGTATGAATTTTTCTCACATACTTTTTATCTTTTGGCCTTCTGGCTTTATGATCTAGAAATGTTTTCTACTTCATTTTCATGAAAAGTAATTGGTCTTCAGTTTGTCTATGACTTAGTCCTCCTACTGAGTTTTTATTTCAGCAATAACTTCTTCAGTATAGAACTAATTAATTCTTTAATCATTCTTTTTCTACATGGCAGTGGGTTTTTGTTTTTGTTTTTGTTTGTTTGGTGGTTTTTTTTTTTGTTTGTTGTTTTTTTTTAAGGTACCAGGGGCTGGGGATTGAACCCAGAACCTTGTATGTGGGAAGCTGGTGCTCAACCACTGAGCCACATCAGCTTCCCTGAGATGGTTTTTTTTTTGTTTGTTTTGCTTGTTGTTTGTTTTTGTTTTTTCAGGAGGCACCCAGAACCAAACCCAGGACCTCCTATGTAGAAGGCAGGTGCTCAACCACTTGAGCCACATCCGCTCCCAGCAGTTTTTTTTTTTTTTATGGATCCCATTTACCCTTGACTCTCTGAAGATAACTCCTGTAATTACAACTTCCTAAAGTTCCATTCTGCTTCCTACAGTATCTCTGTTTCCTGGCCAGTCAGCTATTTTGTCCATCTTAATCATCTTCTTTCAAGTCTAGTTTCCTTCAAATGCATGAAGAATCTTGATCACTTGTTCATTTAATAAATGAAGGGCTAAATTATTTAGTAATCATTAAGAGATCTGAATTTCCTCAACAGATCTATTAAGATGTTACCATAACCTCCAAACAGGACATTTGTCTAACTGGGGATTCTGCAGGTAAGTAGTACATTGATAGACAAGCTTCCCTTTAAAAGTAGGGAAAAAGAAAAGTTTTGTCTGACCATCGTCAAAATAAGGAAGGCTGTAATCTGGTGGTATAGTCATTTAATGTTGGTCAGTCTTTCAGGGAGCTCCCTTTCTTTTCCTCTTCCCATCTCACCCTCCTCACCTAATCTATTGTGGAGGTCCAATAGAGGCTCTGCTTTACTCTCTCTCTCCAATTTAGTCCATGCTAGCAATGCCTTCCCAACCCTCCCTAAAAGAAAAGCTCTTGCTTTGCTTGAAGAGCTGTGCTCATGGCTTTAGTCTGGGAACTAATGCAATTACCAGAGCTTTTTAGATGGAGGGAGGAAAGGAGGAGAAATAAATGTTTTGGAGGCAGCCATTTAATTATGTGCCCTAATGCTCTGCCTTCCCCCACCCTGCTCCCTCTTCTACTAGCTCACTCTGAGTTTAGAGTTTCAGGGAAGGGGCACTAGGAGATTCTTGGCTTCCATCACGCAGCAGGAACACCTATTTTGGGTTGCATTTTATGCTCTTCTGGCTTCTCAATCAGTCTAATTGCTTTCTATTACATTGAAACTTCTCAGAATTTCTGCTATTATAACGATAATGATAATAGCAGCTAATGTTAATTCAACATTTGTTAAATACAGCAGACTCCTCTAAGTGCTTTGCATATAGTATCTATCTTCATCCTCATAACAATCCTAGGATGTAAATGCTTTTTACCATCACCCTAATTTTATAGGCAAGGAAACAAAGCAAAAAAAAAGGATATGCAATTTGCCTCAAGACATACAGTTGGTGGGGGAGCGGATGTGACTCAAGTTGAGTGCCTGCCTCCCACATGGGAGGTCCCAGGTTTGGTTCTGCTGCCTCCTAAAGAAAAAACAACGAGCAAAAACAAACGAGCAGGGAGCAAATGTGGCTCAAGCAGCTGGGTGTCTGCCTCCCACATGGGAGGTCCTGGGTTGGTTCCGGTACCTCTTAAAGAAAAAACAAAAAACAAAGAGCAGAAAATGAGCAAGAACAAACAAGCAGGGAGTGGATATGACTCAAGCAGTTGAGTGCCCACCTCCTACCTGGGAGGTCCCGGGTTTGGTTCCTAGTGCCTCCTAAAGAAAACAAAACAGACAACAAGCAAACAATGAGCAGACAACTGGCAAACAACGAGCAAACAACGAGCAAACAGACGAGGGAGCCAACTCAGGGGAGCTGATGTGGCTCAGTGGCTGAGCGCCAGCCTCTAGCACACGAGGTCCTGGGTTCAATCCCTGGTCCCGGTACCTCAGGAAAAAAAAAACAAACATACAGTTGGTAAATGGTAGAGCCTGGATTTGTGCCCAGGTAATCTGACTGCAATGCCGATTTTTTCTGGCTTTCTATACAATTAAGATTTATTCTTTTTCTTGTCTTTTTGTCCTTTTCAATGGTATCTGAGAAGTAGGGAAATAAATAGATGAGTTCAGCCTATCATTTTGTACTGGAAGCCCAGTATTCTTTTCATTACACCACACTTTTAATTAATAGGAATAACTTTTAGAGAAGATGAAGGACCTAGTGACAGAAAATGAACTCTATGAAACTGTCTTCAACCAGAATCAACAAAGGTATGGTATAGGACTCTCCAAATGAGACTCTTGAAAGCTTGAAAGTAGCTGTTTTAAAAGTATGGATAAGTTAAAAAAAAAACAAAAAAACTAACAAAACATTAAATAATAGCATTTTCATGTTCTCAGCAATTCATGAGTTTATTGTCACTATTACCAAAGTTGAGAACATATTAAAATTTTCGTCCCACCCTATTCCCTGACAGTAGCCTTTTAAATAATTTAATACAACTCAAATTCTAATATACATATTACATGCACTGTGCTACAAACTAGAGATAAAGAAATGAAAGGCACTGTCCCTGCCCTTACAGAGCTTACATTCTAATGGGAGACACACACAAGTAAACAAACGACTACAATTCAGTGCGAAAAGTGCTGTGATACAGGTAGATACACCAAAGGTGCCATTGGAACAAAAAGGAGACAGACCTGCTACAGAGGTTTCCCTGGAAATCACTCTCAGAGTATTAAAGGATACTCTGTTATTGGTTTGGGGAGATTTAACTGAATTTATCTTCTTCCTAAAACCTGCCCCTTCATCTACCTATTTATCCTGATGAAGAGCACTTTCGCAGGGAAAGCTGGAAGTCATATTTGACTCAACACTCTTCCTCTTCAATTAGTCATCAAGTCATATCTAATTCCATTTCCTTATATTTCAAATAATTCCCTACTCATCATTTCTACTACAAGTACCTTAGTTTCAAGCTCCATCATTTCTCACCTTGATAACTGTAATACTCTCCTAACTGATCTTTCAATTAATTCTTTTCACTAGCTAACAAAACAAATCTGATCCTGAAAACTGCTCCCCCCCAACTTCTTTTCTCTATACTCTTTTCCCAAGGTACTACACTTCTTACAGTTCTCTAAAAGCACCATGCTCCGTTTTGCCTAAATGCTTTACTCAAACTGCTTGGTCCCCATGGTCTGCAGTGTTCCAACCCTCCTCTGCAAATGCGTACTCATTCTTCAAACACTTCCATTCTGAAAAGTCATCCTGATGGCCATTCCCGCTTCAGCAAGCTAAGTCAGGTACCTCTTCTGTGTACTCCCATGCCATACTACCTTATCAGGGCACTTATCACAAAGAATTTCACTCAAATTATTACGTAGCTCTCTCTGCCTAGAGGGGCCCACACCAAGTCTTGGTGTGTATTTCTGTCTTTCTCTCTCATTTCTCAGCAAGCTCTGTTCTTTCCCCTATTTCCCAAATAAATTCTTTTTACTGGCCTAACCAAAAAAAAAAAAAAAATTATTATGTAATTGTCTGTTTACCTGAATCTATTATCTAGATCACCAATACTAGCACAGTGCCTGGTACCTAGGAGGCAACCAAGAAATATTGAAAGAATGAAAGAATGAACAAATGTACAAAGATAGTTAAGCCTATGAAAGTTGATGAGATAACAAAGGAGATGAGGTAGGGAAACACAGAACTTTGGAGCAATACCCATCTTTAGTGGGTAGGAAGAAAAGAAGTCAGTGCAGGAAACAGAATGAATAATCAAAGAGGTAGGAAGAAAACATCTAGGATAGTATAATAAAGGAACCCAAAAGAAGAGAAAATTTCAAGGTATAGGTGGTCAACAGCATCAAACACTACAAATAATCAAAGAAAGCGAGCATTAAGAAAAGGCCACTGATTAAGAGGAGGTGACCAGTGATCTTGATATTGCTAGTGCTGATTTACTTCCACCTCAGAAGAAACTCTTCTCAGCCCTGTCAGAGACCATATTTCTCAGCCATTGTTTGAGGCAATTTAGGGATTACAAATAAGCAATGGTATGAAACTTACCTGTGCTAATATTTCTTTTCCTTGATTAACAAATTGAAAAACACAATATATAAAAGAATATAAAATCCAACCATCCTGATATAAGCATGATTATTTCACTATTTCCTTTGTTTTTTGTCTATATTTTTGCATAATTGACATTATATTCAATCTATATCCTAATTAGACAATTTCTTAATTATGCTTATGTTTATTCAGTCCAAGTTAGCTTTCGCACTGTAAAGCAATACATCAACATTCCAATGTATTAATAGGGGAAAAAAGCATTATAGAACGAGATGTGCCTGATTGGTCATGCGTACACAGTGGGTTTTCTATGATGTAATACTAAAATTAGCTATTAATTTGTACCAATAATACTATTTATGCTAAAAGGGAGCATACAGCCCTAAGTATCTAAGCTTGTCTTGACCCATTTAGGCTTGATTTTATTCTTTTCATGCTGTGGAGCTTAGCTGCTAAAAATAGGTTAGGCACTAGATATAGAAACACCTATAGCAGCTGCAGGATTTTTTCAATAGTGTTTTTTTTGTTGTTGTTGTTTTAAAATTACTCTTCAGCCAAAATTAGATACACTGGCTTATAAAGAATTTAATAAAGTCTAAATTACAACATTAAACATGCTTGTGTGACAATTTGTTATCTTGAAAGTTAGTGTGAATGAGATTTTTCAACCCTCCTCTGAGACTTTCTTTCTTTCACTTTAAAGCAGGGGTTCTTAACAAGGGGTCCATGAGCTTGAGTTGAAATTCAAAAAACATTAGTCTTGTGGGGACATGTTGGTGCGGGTGTGATATATTTATTAATAATACACAGTATGGGGCCGGCTGTAGCTCAATTGGTAGGGCGCCGGTTTACCACATGGGAGACAGAGTGGGCAGACTGCCTTGAGTGGGCAGACCGCCTTGAGAAGGCAAGCCGCCATGGCAGGGCAAAGCCGCCGCGGGCAGGGCAAAGCCACCGTGGGCATGGCAAAGCCGCCACGGGCAGGGCAAGCCCCGCGAGCAGGCAAGGCCGCCGCGGGGTGAGCTGACTCGGCGGGTCACCGCAACGGGGGGGAGACAAGCAGACATAGAAGAACGCAAAAATCAACACAGCAAGAACAAGCAGAAAGGGGGTGATATATAATAAAAATTTTAAAAAATAAAAAATAAATTAAATTAAATTAAAAAAAAAAATACACAGTATAGTGTGGACCTAGTAAGGGGTCCATGGTTTTCACCTGACTGGCAAAAGGGTCCATGGAACAAAAAAGGTTAAGAACCCCTGCTATAGAGTATGTTTTGGTGGAAAAAACAAAAAAAAAAAGTAGAAGGATGCAACATTTCTAAAAGTAAGAATTGCTAGGTTAAATGGTGTGAACATTTTTAAGGCTTTTGATAAATATTACCAAATTGGATCCAGAAAGGCTGTATGTATAAAATTTACATTTCCATCAATATATGAACTTCATTTCCTTGCCAACACTGGGTATTCATATTCTTAATATTTGCCAAGCTAATGATGCAAATGATATCTTATTTTAATTGGCATGTTTATAACAATAATGAAAATAAGTATTTGTTCATATTTATTGGCCATTGAAGTTTCCTCTTCATGACTTGATTATTCATGTCCTTTTACCTATTTTCCTGGTTGGCATTTGTTTTTTTTTTTTTTTAAGCTTTATTTATTTTTATTTATTTCTACCCCCACTCCCATTGTTTGCACTCACTGTCTGCTCGTCTTCTTTTTTTAGGAGGCACCGGGAACTGAACCCAGGGCCTCCCATGTGGGAGGGAGACACCTAATAGCTTGGCATTTGCTTTCAAACTAATGAATTATAAAAGCTCTCTATATATTCATGATATTAATCATTTGTTACAAATATTTACTCCTTTTTATTTACCTTTTAATTTTATTTATAGTATTTGACATAAGATGTTTTAAATTTTATACAGTCATATAAATTAATCTTTTATTTCTTCTTTAGAATCATATTTAGAAAATTCTTCTCCACACCAATATTATATAAATGATTCACTCAAAACTCTTTCTTATATGGTTACAGTAGAGTAATACTGATATCAGTGATATGATTTATTTCTACCCTATTATACCGATTAAGGGATTCTAACTCCCCAAAATTTATCATTACAATTCTGACAGTGATCAATATGAAACATAGGTTTAAAATGAAATTCTAAACTTTTCTCACTCCAATTTTATGTTTAGACAATAAAATTTTTTTTAAAAAAAACAAGAGTTTGAATTTAGAAAATTCATTAAAATTTCCCTTTAACCCATATGAAGCACAGATCTCTTGCTAGTTATCACCCACCTCTCAAAAACCTGTTAGGGATCCTTATGATGGGACAGGACTGAATGAAGCGCCTCCTAACTGGGTCCCATCGTATTTTCTTCTTACCTGTTACCACAATTATCAGCAATAAGTCAGACACATACAACACATGGCAAAAAATACATAGTTACTGTAGTTATAAAGACAGAAAAACAGGAAACAAAACAATACTTGAATACAGAAAGAAGTGATGTAAAGTAGCATTTAATCCCGTTTTGGAAGTCACAACAAAATTAAATTAATATATAAGCAGTGATGAAGGTTTTCAAATCTTATCCCCAAAAGAATACAATCGTGTGCACCATTTTTCTGAATTGTGGCTCAAAGGTACGTGCACTCAATAATCACCAATGCCATCTTGTGGCAAAAATTCACCAGGAGCTCTTAGAACAGATTAAAAATTGTACATTTTAAAAAATTAGTGACTGTCAATAAAAGGAGCTCTAACCAAAACTCATCGGGCATAACTTAAGTTCCTGTTCGGTATCAAAGTTTTAGTATCGTTCTTTTATTACATAATTAAGAAGATAAAGTAATGGGCACCTTTCTTTAAATGTGAGATGAACTTACTGTGTCATAATTAAAATTTTATGAAAGCAACCAAATAAAACAAATATTTACTATCTTGGCACTCCCACAAAAAAAAAAAAAGAAAGAAAAAAAGATGTCTATCTGCCTGCTCAAGAAGCAAATTAGCTCTCCATTAACCCCAAGTAAGACTTGTTTTTTTCTAAAAAAAAAGAAAAGTGCAATACCTTATGGAACTAACTGTTAAACTGGACAATTTTCTCTCAAAGTTTTGATAGCTCTTATTAGTAATAATAATTAACATCTGTATAGTGTTTAAAGTTTACAAAGAGCTTCTACACTAACTACCTCATTTGATTTCATTAGCAATCCTTTATTCATTCAACAATCATTAAGTACCTGCTATACCTGGAGCCCTAGGTTAGGTCATAGGGTTGCGTAAGAAGGGTACGACTCCTATCCTCAAAAAGCTCATGGTCTAGTGCGGAAGGCAGATGTGTAAGCAAATAATTATGTTACAATAAATTAAATGCTATAAGGGCAATAAAAATACTTTGAGGAAGATATTATCATCTCAATTTTACAAATGAAGAAGCTAAAGGAAATTTAAGTGACGTAATGCCATAGACTGGATTCAAGCCCAGGCCTTCTGACTCTAAAACTGCCTTCTTCCCCCCACACCACACTCACCCTGTCTCAAATTCCCTAGAAAGAGAATAGTTTTTATTTGGGGGAATTGCAAATATATTCAGGTGTTTATCAGCAAGGTCCCGTTTGCTTAATATAGTACTTGTACATAGAGATACACAAACTCTTTGTGATGAAATGGCATTACCTGCATATGTGTACTAATTATATGGAGGAGGCATACTCTTAGGCAAGGGGAAGAATTATTAATTTTGCAAAAGGGTTTGCCTTTTAACCTGTAAGTCTTTTAAACTGGTAGTTCCCAAATGTTGGTCAACAGACCATTGCTAAGACTAAAATGAAGATTCGCCAATCCAACACAAAATGAGAAAAATATGGACAAGACAGTGAGTTTTCCAAAAAGCTAAATGTTCCATTTAAATGCCTGCCCTTTTTTTAGAAATTAGAACATTTTTGTTGGTAAAATATTCTTTATTTTATAAAATAATGGTAAAAGGTAGTAGTTGATTTTGATTTTTAATATCCTTTCTTGGAAAAATAGAAAATTTGCAAGCCTAAGTGTACCCCCAACATATATATATATTTTAATTTTACATGTTTATGACATTCAAAAGTGTGGGTGACCACTGCTTTAAATCAATACAATATTTGTTGATGACTCATGAGTCCAACATTATAATATACACTGTAAAAGGATACATAAGATGTATAAGAAAGTTCCCCTGCCCTCAAGAAGCTTTTATTCTAATTAGGGAGACAAGACAGACACATAAAACAATTAGATAGCAATACAAGACAGAATATAACAAGCAATTAGCTTCAAATTTGACATTTTTATGTATCAAAAGTGTTTAAAATGTACATACCCTTTGACCCAGCTATTCCACTTCTAGGAATTTATTCCTAAAGAAACAATCATAGATGCATGCAAAGATGTATGGACAAAGATATTCACTGTGGTATTATTTATAACAGTAAAAAATTAGAAACATTTTAAATGTCCAATGATAGGGAGATGGTTAAGTATGCTAAACATATTTAAATATGTTCATATTCTCAATAACCACCAAAAATTATATACAAGAATATTAACGAACATGAGAATACATTCAATACATACTGCAAATGAAAAATGCAAGATACACAACAGTATTAGAGTATGATACCATTTTAAAGAAAAAGGGTTTGCATATATGCCTGAAAAATACAGGAAGGACATATACAGCAAATTTTAATTATGGTTATCTTTGAGTGGTTATTATAAATTATTTTTTTGTTTTTCCCCCTTTAGGGTGGTCTTTATTTCCCAAGCTTTCTTATTAAGTAGGCATTTTTTTGGACTGGAAGTAAAACAATACCATATTACCTCAATTTTTTAAAAAGTTATGATAAGAAATACTGGAAAGAAACATACCAAAATGTTAACAGTGGTTATGACTGGGGTTAGGGTTATCACCCCTTCTATGTTTTCCAAAAATCATATAATAAGATATATTATAATGGAAATATATAAAACTACAGTAGAATAACATTGAGGGAATAACACTGAAAATTATTGAACCAAAATTGTAATCAAAACTCTTCTATGTTTTCTCAAACCTTCTGTCAAACATCTGTGGCCTGTTCCTCTTTCAATAACCAATAAAACTCTGTGATAGGCACAGGCAAGAGTTAACTATATGGAAGTTATTTGGGTAAGGTACATGCTGACTTCACAACCCATGTTTTCTTCCTTCATCCAAAGAGCAAAGAAAAAGAGAAACAAGAAACATAGTGTAACACCAACAGAAAAAAAATCCTTTCTAAATTTCAAAGAAATATATGCCTTTTCATATGTCATATAAATATATACGTGACCTAAACTTTTGTTCGCTGAAATTTTAATTTTTACATATTCAAATTGCCATTCTTCATTTGTAATTCTTTCTACTCTTCAAAACGAAAAAGAACCAAAAAATAAATAAAACAACAGCAACAACAAAACAAGAAAAACCTTCTTCAAAGATTTCATCAATATTTTATTTTATGCTAGGTTTATAATTTTTCTCTTTTTTATTAAGTTTATTTCACTATAAATATAACACAGTACTGACCAAATTGAGATGGTAAATGAAGCACACTACAAGCTCCCCTCGCCCACAACCCTACAAATAACACAAAAGCCATTTAAAAAAGCCATAATTCAAAGTAAAACAATACAATCACTTAGTGGACTAGAACTAAAAGGAATCACTGAAAGATGAAATACTGATAGAATGAGATTACAGGAGGAATTCACAATCCTATATTCCAAGAGTAAAGGGCTGCAGTAAGGAGTAGTAGCAGCTCTGGGTACACTAAGCCAAGAGGTAGAAGGCAGCAGGAAGAACTGAAACAATTTACAGCATGCCCGGCTGGAGGCAGCACAGAAGTTACACACTGGTCAACTCCCCCCACCCATTCACCTCTTTGGTGAGACATTATAGAATAGAATACAGGCATTGTCTTCCAGGTGGGGACAGTGGCATCAAACAATAAAGGTATCACTCCCTGAGCATGAACACTTGGATGTGTAAATATTAACAACCAAGAAGAAGAAGGGACACACACTAAGTAAGACTGGAAACTGGTAAACTCCATCCCATTGCACATTCCTTCCCTCCTCACAATCAGTGAAGACCTACCGCAATAAATAGAAATAACATTAGCAGGAAGGCTAACAAGGACTCAAAGATGAATGAGCATGAACCCAAACATGAAAAAACGTCATTAGGTGATGAACAGAAAAACTCACATCCAAAGAAAGAGAATTGATAAATAGAATAAGAGTTTCGAATAAGCACAATTAATATCCTGAGAGATATGCAAGACAGTGTCACATTTATAAAAAAGAGATCAATTGGAGCTTTATAAATTAAATTTTTGATAACTAAAAAACCTATTAGATAAGCTAAGGACTGACCAAAACATGTAAATAGTTAAATAGCAAATTAGTTAACTGAAAGATGAAGCCAAGAAATTCAACAGAATTCAGCATAAAAGAACAGAGGTGGAAAATACTGAAAAAGTTAAGATATAAAAGAAAATTGAGCAATCTCTATCAAAATCCCAAATGCCCTTTATTTTTTATTTTATTTATTTATTTTTTATTTTTTGCAGAAATGGACAAGCTGATCCTAAACTTCATATGGAATTGGAAGGGGCTCAGAATATCAAAACAATCTTGAAAAAGACTTAAGTTGGAGGACACATGCTTCCTGATTTCAAACTCACTACAAATCTATAGTAATTAAGACAAGGTGGTACTAGCAAAAGGATAGACATACAGATCAATGGAAAAGAATTATGAGTCCAGAAATAGACCCATACACCCATGGTCAATGGATTTTCTCAAAGTTCCAGAAAATAGCTAAAGGATGCAGTAACAGGGAAAGCGCTAAACCAAGAATAAAGCTACTTAAAAGTGGTAGGATCTTGTGAGGCCCCTCACTAGCTCAGGACAGAGCTAGCCCCCAATGCCAGGGCGGATCCCTAGTCCCAGTTCTGGAGGGAGCAATGTAACCCACATGCACATACTAGAAGCATGTATGTCTGTCCCAATCTCTCTGGTGGTAGCCTGATGGACTCCTCATCCCAGAACTTGCCTGCATGTGGAAGGCAGCCTACTATGTAACAATTCTACAGAACACTATGGGAAAGCAGTCAAACGGCTGCCTGGGGCAAGGGAATTCTGGCTGTAGGACATACAGTGGAGTGCCCTGGACCATTTCCTAGGGAAGAGGACATTTGAGAGAATTCCCAGGACCACATGTGCAGGTCCAAGACAAGACATATGTGCAGAAAGGATCAGGCAGTCACTGCATTTTGGCCTAAAGATACTCTTTAAACTCATTGCATGGGTCCAGAGACTCTGTGGACCTGGAACTCCTACTCTACAACTCAATGGACTCACCCAGGACACCTAGTTGGGAGTTGATGATGGATGATGGCTATGCTGGGGAATGGAGAGAACCTGTAGCTGCAGGCAGGATAATCTCTTCCATCGTATCCAAGGAATATAAGCCCCTTCTCACTTGGTGGTGGAGGGGACATCACCATCCCAGACTCCACAGGATTGGGGGAAGAACTATGGACTAGAATGGACTTGTTGGTGACCTGCTATAGACTTGTGATATATGCAATGGAAGAAATTGCAAAATTATGCGGAGCCAGGGTCACTGGACACTTTGGGGGCAGGGAGAGGGAAGGCAATTGTAATGCAGGGATTTTTTGGGACTTGGGAATTGTCATGGGTGATGTTGCAATGGAGGTTGTAGGCCATTTTGTATCATCATGTATCATGCAGAACTGTGTGGGAAAAAGGGTCGTCTACAGACTGAACTGTGATCTATGCTTGATGGCAAAGCCCCAAAATGTGTATATCTATCACAGGCGTTATGCCACACTGATGAGGAATGTGTATGTGGGAGGTTGTGGGAGGTGGGGGGGGTGGCATATGGGTACACCTGGAATTTCTGTGTAACATTTATGTAATCAATGTATCCTAAAGATATATAAAAAATAAAAAATAAAATAAAATAAAAACTCATTGCATGGATAAGCTCTGCAAAGACTGGAAAAGGTATTTTCTTTATTTCTCTCTCTCTCTTTTTTTTTTTTTTGGGTAGCTCCTGGCATTCAAGGAAAGCTCTGTCGTAATACTAGTTGGATGCAAGCTTAAGAACTATATACCTCAGGCCTTCTTAGCACAGCAGGCAAGCTTAAGAACTATATACTTCAGGGTCTAAATTCCAGCAAAAACATATTAAAGTATCAAAATGTCCAGATTTCAACAAAAGATTACAAAACATACCAAAACAACAACAAACAAACAAAAACAAAGCCAAAAAAACAAACAGGAAGTGATGGTCCAGGCAAAAGAGAAGATTTAACCATTACAAACCATCAATGATGATCAGACCTGGGATATTCCAGACAAAGACTTTAACAAAAATGGTTCTAAATATGCTCAAAAAGCTAAAGAAAAACATGGAAAAAGAACTAAAGGAAATCAGGGAAAAAGATGTGAATACAAAGAGAATATCAATAGAGAGATGGAGATTATGAAAAGACACTAAACAGAGCTGAAGAACACAGTAACAGAAATTTAAAATTCCCTTGAGGGGTTCAACAGCAGATTGGGGCTAGCAGAACAAAGAATCAGTGAACTTGAAAGTAAAACAATTGAAATCATCCAGTCTGAGGAGCAAAAGGAGGAAAGAATGAAGAAAAGTGAACGGAGACTAAGGAACCTGTGGGATACCATCAAGAGTATCATATATTGTGGGAGTTCCAGAAGGAAAAGAGAGAAAGGGGCAGAGAGGATTTTCAAAGAAATAATGGCAGAAAACTTCCCAAATTTAATGAAAGATATGAATACACACATTCAAGACACTCAACAAACTCCAAACAGGATAAAGCCTAATAGACCCATACCATGGCATATTATAATCAAACTATCAAATACCGAAGAGAATTTATTAAATTTAAGCCCCATGGCAACCACAAAGAAAATGCATGCAAGCTCAAAGAGAAAGAAATTAGCGTACAGGTTGCCAGAGGCTACACAAGTAGGTGTAGGGTTTCTGTGTGGGGAAATGGGAAACTTTTAGTAATGGAAGGCGGTGAGGGTACCACAATATAGTGAATGTAATTAATCCCAAGGAATGGTATGCTTGGGAGTAGTTGAGATGGGAAAATTTATTTCTGTATATTCATCTTACAATAAAAAAAAGTGTGTGGGGGGCAAATGATCCTGGATGGGCTCTAACGGGAAGAGAGAAGGCTCAAAGGGACATTATTGGAGCATATGAAAAAAAACTGGAATATACATGATGGGCTTTATATCAGTGTTGAATTTCTTGAACTTGATAACTGCACTTAAGGTGATACGTGAGTGAATACTCTTGTTCTTGGAAAACATACATGGCAGTATTTGAGGAACATGATATACACAGCCTACATCAAGTGTTCAGAAAATGTATTGGTAAACAGATGGACAGATAGACAAATAAATGAACAGACAGATGGATTTATAGACTTATAGAATGATGTAGCAAATGTGGCAAAATGTTAGAACTGGTGCATGTGGGTATCTGAGGGGATGGAGGGGAATGTTGGAATTCTCTGTATGGGGCTGTATTATTTTTGTAACTGTCTTATAAGTTCAAGAGTATTTCAAAAGTTAAAAAAGAAAAGAAATCAAGTACTGATACATATTACAGCATGGATGAGTCTTGAAAACATTATGCTAAGTGAAAGAAGTCAGTTAACAAAGGCCACATATTGTATGATTACATTTATATGAAATGTCCAGAATAAGCAAATCCATAAACACAAAGTAGATTAGTGGTTGCCAGGGGCTGAAAGGATAGGAGAATTGGGGACAGTTGATGGGAATGTTCTGGAATTAGATAGTGGTGATGGTTGTCAACCTTATGAATACGCTAAAAACCTTAGATATATACTAAAGTGTGCAATTCATTGGCAAATTGCACTCTTCTAAATGGTGAATTTTATATTATGTGAAGTATGTGAACTTTTAGGTTATGTAATTATATCTCAATCAAAAAAGAGAAAGAATAGATGCAAAAGCTCCAAATCCATCTAATAGGCATTCTAGAAGAAAACAGGGAAAATAGAAGGAAAAACTATCAACACAGTAAGAGAAGAACCTTTTCCAGAACTAAAGTTTCAGTCCTAAAATTAAAAGCGGATGAATGAAAAAAATACACACATCAAGTGATATGGTGAAATTTCAGAACATCAAAGATAAAGAAAAATCCTAAAATCTTCCAGAAATTGGAAAAAAGCAATTACAAAGAAAATATTATGTCTAAATCAATCATCTCAGTAGCAAGTAAGGATATAAGAAGACAAGAGAAAATATATTCAAAATTCTGTGAGAAAATACTTTAAACCTAGAAATTCTATACCTACTCAAGGTCTCATTCAAGTATGAGAGCAAAATAAAGACATTTTTGATGTGCAAGGATACATTTACTCAAAGACACATATTTGAAATTTTAATTTTAAAAATTAATTTTAAAAAATTACAAATGAGCCACAAGAAAAGAGTAAGCAAAGAAACTAGTAAAACCTTTAAATCTAAATAAGTACTAGATGGAAAAAGAGAAACCACTAAGAAACTTTACTAATATTCAAAATTAAATCTCAGATAATATCAACAGGAAAAACTATAAAGGCAAAATGGGGGTTGGGAGGAAGGAAAGTAGAAGAATGCTCAAGTCCTTGTCTTGTTCAGAAGGATAAAGATAGTGGTTAATATAGATATCAAGAGAAATATACAAACTAAAGAATTTTGTAAAAATTTTAAGAATACCAGATGGCTTTACTGGTGAATTCCTCCAAACATTTAAGGAAGAGTTAATACCTATACTACACAAATTCTTTCATAGAATGGAATCATTTTATGAGACTAGTATAACCCATATACCAAAACTTGATATGAATGTTAAAAATAATTTCAGGTCAGCATCTAAATTGGAAAAGAGAAGTAAAATTCACAGATGACATGATTTATATATATATAGAAAACCCCAAAGAATCTACAAGAAAGCAACTAGAGCAAATAAACAAATTCAGCCAAGTTGTAGGTTACAAGATCAACACACAAAATTAGCTGTGTTCCTATACACCAGCAATGAATAATTTGAAAAAGAAATTAAGAAAACAATCCCATTTACAATAGCATCTAAAAGAATAAAATACCTAGGGAATAGATTTAACTAAGAGGTAAAATACTTTTACTCTGAAGACTACAAAACATTGCTGAAAGAAATTAAAGACCTAAATAAATGGAAAGACAACCCATGTTCAGGGACTGGAAGACTTAACATTATTAAGATATCAATACAGGGAAGCGGATGTGGCTCAAGAGATTGGGCTCCTGTCTACCATACAGGAGGTCCAGGGATCATTTCCTGTGGTCTCCTGGTGAAGGCAAGCTGGCTCACACAGAGTGCTGGCCTGAGTGGAGAGCTGGCACAACAAGATGGCACAA
>PVKH010010660.1:0-18147 GCA_004027955.1 Chaetophractus vellerosus | reverse complement strand
TGGTCAAAGGGTTATCACTCCAGATGAACCCACCAGTTTACAAACATAATCTGTATTTTGGAATTCATAAATAATATCAAACTGCTACAGATAGGAAAGGGATGGAAAAACAGGAAGGTTGAAAAAAAAATGGTTAACATTTCAAGTGTTTTCTCACTACAGATATTTTAAGAACGGGAAAGATCTACATGTGCTTGAAGCGTTTTTATCCTCTCCTAAATAAATATTTTTTAGAGCAAATGTAGAATTTTTAAAAATCATTTAAGTAAAAATGGTGAAATGAGAGCCACAGTCATAGTGGCCTTCCTTGGGTAATGAGAATTACATGGACTTTTCATTTCTTCTTTACATTTTTCTGTATTTGATAACTTTTCCATACTAATAAAAAATCATAGCTACTTATATTAAGGGAAAGAGAAATACATTGTTTTGATGCATTTCTTTTCAGTGGAGGAGTTTACCTTAGAATTTTTTTCTGGTGGAATCTACAATATAAGAGTTCAATGGTTGCCATTGAAGAAAAATCATTACTCTCACAATTTTTTTAAAAGATTAATTTTTTAAATTTATTTCTACCTGCCCCCCCCCCACCGTTGTTTGCACTCGCTGTCTGCTGCTTTCTGTTCCTCTTCTTTTTATGAGGCACTGGGAACTGAACCCAGGACCTCCCATGTGGGAGGGAGGCACCCAATCACTTGAGTCTCCTCTCCTTCCTGCTTCTTGTGTCTCTCATTGTGTTCCCTCGCTGTGTCTCTTTGTTGAGTCATCTTGCTGTGTCTCTTCGTTGCGTCATCTCACTGCATCGTCTTATTGCGTCAGCTCGCCGCGCCGGCCTGTCATGTCAGCCTGTCGCATCAACTCACTGTCTTGCTCATCTTCCTTAGGAGGCACTGGGAACCGAATCCGGGACCTCCAACCTGGTAGGCAGGAGCCCAGCTGCTTAAGCCACATCCTCTTCCCACTATCACAATTTTTTAAAGCACAGTTAGACGAGTGTTACTTTCCGGCTAAGTTTTAGCATATGAATCAAGTCCAGCAATTTATAATAATTTACTTCTATATCTTAGCAAATTTAGAAGCAATGCCTTAACCAGATACATATTATTATGTTGCATTTTATTTTAAAAATTGGCAGGAAGTTGCAAGATAGGTAAATACAAGATAAAAATTTTTGATTAGTGGTTTTGCTTAAAAATGCTTAGCTGAAATGGCACCTTCCTCCCTTTGTACTTAAATCATAATCTTACATTGTTTTCTGCTGCTTTCAGAGTGAAGCCTAATCAGTAGGCTGAGACAGTGTAAAAGGAAGCAGAAGCCTTATTTATCTTTGTTTTTCAGCTCCAGGAAGCATACTCTAAGTGGGTATTGTCCAGAAGATGTAAATTCTTACTTAGATGTCATAATGCGCCGTTGCTGAAGTGTTGACTTATTTGATAATGCTTTAAAAATTACATGTTTCATTACTGGCAACAGCATGAGGTGGGCTTTATCTTACAAGAAGCTACACAAGGAAGGGAATAGTAGCTACTGATGAGGCGATGAAATTTTGTCAAAATGTCATTTCCTGCCACTCGGTCTCCTGACAGGTACATTATATTTCCGGGCACAGAAGTTATTCCCCAGTGATGTAACTAAAGAGAATGTATCACAGGAACATCACTATATGTGATATTTGTGCAGTGTCTTCTCTTAGGAAACATTTGGGTGTTTTGTTTGTTTCCAGTGTATGCATGTTACAAATGAGTTTTTGCATTTGTAAAGCATCATGGCAATATTTGCCTTACATGGTTGGTGTGTATGAATCCACTGGGATTGTATACATAAAGTACATTAAACCCATGTCTTCTTCAGTGCTTATTATGGTCTTTATCGTTGCATTTGTGTTTGTCTATTGAATTGAATAACTGCAGGAGTCTGATCTGTTTATTTGTTTTTTAAAAACATATTTCCAAGTTATAAAAACGTACATATATACATGTTTGTATTTCTTCAAGTGAGTTGCTTTATTCAAGATAGCTGTTCTTGACTGCAAGTGTGTTAGAGGCAGGCATATAGACAGATGAACTTAAGCCCCATAAAGTGTATTTTGAGGTGTGTCTATAAAGTTATGAAACTCCCCTTTCCTCCACCCCCACCAAACTCATCAGCGCAACTACCGGGAACAGCTGTGTTTTGGGAACTTCACTTTTGGAGTTCTTTGACCTTAGGTAATACCTCGCTGGGAACCATTACCCAGCTTAATCAGCCCTTTTCTTCACCATATTTGGCTCTAAAAGCTTTTTGGCTGTCTCCAAAGATCAAATGTGCCCTCCGAGGGCCAAGACTGGCTGCTATAGAGACCATTCAAAGGAACATGCCCAAGGCCGAGAAGGCAGTTGCAAAAAAGAAATGGGAACTTGAGAAGGCATTCCAAAAATGCTCTGAACAATGGCTGCATGACTGGAATAAGTATGCAGCTCCCAAGGTGGCCGCTTTGAAGGACAGTTCCCACTGAGGGATGTGTGTTAAAAATCCATGTCTTTACTAGGTAGCTAAACTTTATGTACATACACACAGACACACACCCTTGTACAAAGACAAATAGGCGTGGAGTTTGCTTTTCCTTTCAATATAGCCAGGCTTCTGTTACTTGTTTTTTTGCCTCCTGCTCCCATCCCCTGCACGTGAGCATTTCCTCCCACTTGTTCTCACATGTTTATAACTCCTAGGTGGACGGCACTTAGAGGTCGCATTTGTCGCCGAGACATGTGTTGATCAGGATTTATGATCAAGGGCTTTTAAAAGTAGTGTTTTAAGACTTTGGAGAAAAGGTACATGATGGAATTGATATTCCCTTTTAGTTCCTGTTTGAGCATACTTGTGGGAAATTGCAGGGATGGTTTTGGAGCGGCCGCAAGCAATAGGTTTCAGGCCCCCAATGCAGCCATACTTTTTCCTCCTTGCAGGGCCCCCAGTCCCTGCCCTTGTCCATCCATGCAGGTTGGCACATGTGATGATAAAACTGGGTACGGTTTGTTCCTGTGCTAAGCTGTTCATTCAGCCCTTCTGGATGAGAGCCAGGTATGAAATGAAACGCCTACCGCGCGCCCTTTGCTTTCCCCCTTTTATGTCAGGTACTCTCTTTGTTTGTCACAAGTCCTTTAATGAAGTCCGGCCTGACTGCCCAATTCTAAACCCAGAGTTGTGAAGCTGTGCTAAGCTGTATCTAGATATTCTGGTGGGCACGTTCTGATAGACTGCAACATGAGTTCAGAAGAAAGTTGAAAGTAAATCTGAGATCTGTGAGAGCCTTCTGCGGGGAGTTTCACAGCATACCACAGGGCCCTTGAAAGGATGCACTTTCCTTTCACTTGAAGAGCCCTCACAAAGTAAATCCTGTTTCTCTGGCACGTAAAGGGATAAACATGGAGTGCTTTTTTTTGTTTGTTTTTACACTTGTGTCTCCACGCCAAATCTTTATTTGTAAGTAGACAAATGGACTGTTTACCTGTCTTTGAGAGGCAGAGTTAGTATTTTAAGATAAACAGAAATCTCCTCATAAAACTAGAATCCTTGTTTGGTAAACCTCAGTTTACCTGAAAGGCATTATGTAAATAGCAAATGCTGACTGATCCCAGCCATAATCTACTGCAAGAGGGAAGAGAGGAAAAAAAAGTTATATTGTTCATATTTCTACTGTGAATTTTAGAATCCATAAGTGACCTTGTGAGCTGCGGGCAGTGTGTCCTTGTCATCCCCGTAATTAGATAAAAAGACTTCTTAGCCTGCCATTCAAGCTTCTGCACCATCTACCCCAGCCTGCCTTTGCAGATTTGACTTCTGCCACTGTTCCCCTCCTCAGATACCTCGTGATTCAGTGAACTACACCCTTCCCTTGGCCTGTCCACGGCTGTGTTCTCAAATCCCTTGGCCTGTTCTAGAATGTGCCCTCAATGGGAAGTGTGCTCCCCCTCCTCATTCACTCAGGTCATCGTCACTGAGCACCCACTGTGTACCAGGTCTTATGCTAAAGTCTGGAGATGCAACTCTAAAGCAATACAGTTCCAATCCCTATTTCCACATACCCAAATTATTCCTCCTCTTCTCAACCAAACCAAGTGTGTCAATGAGGTACCTTCCCGAAATTCCTAGCTGGGAGTATTCCTTCCCTTCTAAGATTCTGTAGAGTTTTTATTCCCTGTGTATGGAACTTTCCCCTTTCTGTTGTGTGTTCTGTTAGCAAAAGAGTTTACCTTTCTTTCTAGAGTAGCCAGTTTCTGGAAGGTGTGCCCTATAACAGAATTCAGCTTCACATCCTCCATAGTACTGCATGAGACCTATACTCATTCATTAAGTATGTTTTGATTACCTACTGTGTACCACTTACTGTGCAGGGCACGCCGTATACTGATATTTATAGATAACTTCTGAATACATGAGAAACAAGGATCTCAGAAGGACTATCCAATCTAATGCTTGAGAGCAAAAGAGAGGCCTTAGGAGGTTGAAAAAGGAATCTCCTCTCTGATGTGGAATGGAAAGGGCTCCTTTGAGGTCTAACTGTTGAAGAGCATAGAAGAAATGTGCTTCTGCCTAAATAATTTATTGCCATTAGACCTAAATTTGAATTGTTATCTTGCTTTTTCTATTTGCCAATTAATTAGATCTGGTTTGTGTGGATCTCTTTTTGCATCCAAAATTCTTAGGTTGAACAATTTCCTATTAAAAATTGATTTCAGATTTTGTAGTTAAGCACCGCAACCTCAAATTCTAAAATCTGGTGTTGGAGTCTAAACAGCAGAAGGGTAAGCCTAGATTGACTGCAACCTGTTTGCCCAATGGCTGTAACATACATGGTTGCTCCAATCATAAGAACATCCAGCTGCTTGTCTTTTTGCATTGCTAAACATCTGAAACCTCCAGATCACATTGATTTGTTTACTGGTTTAATATTGACTACTTTTAGCTCATGGTCATTCTAGACTTTTGCATTTAAAAGAAAAGTGAAATACAGTTTGTTGATTTTATTTAGGTACGTAGTACTTTTTATGCTTGTAACTGCAGTTTTTCTGGCACTACCCTTTTTTTAAAGAAAAGCCTTTTATGAGTGATTGAGAGTGCACTTTGAAATGCCCATGGTGACAAATTTTTTTCATTTTCCTTTTCAGAATGAAGACCTACATGACCTCAGCAAAACCTCCTTTAACTCATGGGTACCCAGACTCTAAATATTTCATGATTCACAACCAGGACCTCACATGTTTCCCCTCTGTAGATGGTACGATGCATCCATTTCAGTTTGTTTACTTTATACAATCCTCAGGAGTTCTTTGACTGAACTGCACGTTCTATATTGTGCCAAGCAAAAAAGCACTGTGACACCCAGAACAATGAGTCTGCATAAACTTCGTCTTCAACCTTAAGGACTTAGCTGGCTGCAGTGAGCTGATGTGCCCACCACCATGCCATGGGAGAATGGGTTTACTCTCCGTGCATTTACAAGATTCATTTCATCTGCTGCTGAAACTGTGTACGACAAAGCATCGTTGTAAATTATTGCATACAGAACTGTTGGGTGGAGAGTATTAAATATTTAACATAGGTTTTGATTTATATGTGTAATTTTTAAATTGAAATGTAACTTCTTTTCTTACAGCACATCTTTTTTTTGGATGTGGAACTGAGGTATACAATGTTCTGTTGTAAAGAGTGGAGCAATTGCTTAAAACAAGGCTAAAAAGTGTAGAATAGGGTACGATCCTTGTTTTAAGATTGTAATTCAGAAAAATAATATAATAAGAATCATAGTGCCATAGATGGTTCTCAATTGTATAGTTATATATACTGATACTATCTCCTGTAATATACCCCTGATGTTGAGATGAGTTCCTTACAAGAATTAGTCTTAATTTTGTACTTTTCCTGTAAGACAATAGGCCATGTTAATTAAACTGAAAAAGAATATATTCTACTGGGTATTTTCAAGTGTCAGCTTAAAATTGGCAATTGAATGGAAGCAAAATTACAAGTAAAGGAAATCAAAGTCTAATTGTACATATTGTAAAAAAAAAAAAGGAGACATGGGTGATCCCTTTAAATCAGAAGCTCTCTTTGGAATGAACAATGTGGGTGTTTGTAAATTCTGGAAATTTCGTTCTATTCATAATAAACTAGATATTGTTGATCTTTTCTTCTCCCCCTTCTGTAAGCTTTCTGCTCCATTCCCACCATTTTTTTTCTTGTGCACACATTCTCATACTTCATTTCTTGCATTGTCTTGAGAAAGATGATAAAGACAAGTAAGCGCTTGCTAACCAGAAATTAAAGTTCCAGAAAGTATTGTTGTTGTTTTTGTTTTTGTTTTTTGTTGTTTGTTTTTTGTCATAACCAGGGCTCCATCTCACTTTCCTTGAGACCGTTATCTCATGTTTTCTGAGGACTTCCAGTGTTACCTTATTTAACTGGATGTAATTGGCCCATTTGCCCTGGTGGGTAGTGGCCTATTAGTGGTTAGTTAATAAAACACAGTTTACAGAGAGCACACAAAAGCATAAGGACCTACTATGGAAACATCTAACCAGCAGTGAAAATGTCAATCCTTTTCTTATTTGGAAAGTATACACATCTTAGAGTTTTTCCATGTGAAAATGGAAATGGCAGTGATCCTATTTGAAGACATTGCCTACAAAATTTTTGCCTATGGAATTTTTCATCCTTTTACCAGTAAACTTCTTAATGGTGAATTGAATTTGTGCAAATATCAGGCTTCCTTTGTGTCAGTGGAAACTCTCCATCAGGAACTCTCACCCCTACCGTCGGGGGAGCAACATTTTTGTTTTTCTGAGCTCCTAGGTTGGGGGTGGGACTACAAGGAAGGGCCCGGGCCTGGAGGGTGTTTCAGTGACCAGTACTCCCTGATCACCTGTGTGGGGACACCTCAAAAGGGAGTGGAAATCAAAGGGAACCCACTGCTGAGGCCTGGATTACTCTTAATTCAACCACATGGCATGTACCTCACAGACTGTTGTAGGACATTCGTTGTTGCAGAGTTTAATCGTTTGCAGGCTCATCAATTTCTAAGATAAGTCCATAGTCACAAGAATCCGTTGTTTCCAAGGAACTTGCTGAACTCCATCATTTCCTATTAGAGAACTTTACCAATTTTAAAAATCTGATACAAAAGATTTTCTTTTCTACTTTTTTGTAAAAAAAAAATAAACTTTCTTAGTCAAACTAGCTTTCATTTTTCAAGTGTTCTGACTGATAGCGTAGGAAGAAAGCAAGCTGCCCTGCTCTCTGCCATTGAGGACTCAAGTAGTTAAAGAGAAATGAATGAACAAAGTCACTCCCAACCATTTTTCTGTGTTGCTGGGTTTTTTTCCAAAGAACCCAAACTTTGGATATGTATTTCCAAGATGCCTCTGCATGTGGAATTATCAACATACTTTGGGTGAGAACAGAAATGAAAAGACTGGAAAATACATCTCTTGGTTTCTGTTTCCCCTAACATATTGTTGGGTCAAAGAGCAGAAAGGTGGAACTTTCTTATTAAGATGCTTCTTGTGGGCCCTGAACTGGGTTTGAAGGGGGTATCAAACTTTACTGATTTAAAACTGGAAGTTGTTGGTACTCAAGGCAGAAACTCGTGCTCTGCCTACACAAAGGGTTTTATTTGAGCAACATCAGCTGCTAAGTCCTTGCGTTCATTTCCTTTTGAGGAAAGCTGCCTTTTATCCATTTCAGAGTATTTGTAGGGCAGCCAAGGACTTATATTAATGGGAATTCTTGTGGCCTCTGGTTAACCTAGAAGTTAGGGGCTTTTTCTTCATGAGACCAACCTTTCGCAGCATTCTTTCCTGGAGACTTAGGCAGAGCTTTTAAATTGTCCTTTGTGAAAAGAACAAACATGTTTCATGACTTTGATGATATCTTCATTCTGAGCAAAAGAATGGGCCTAGAACCAGCTAGAAGTGAAGAGAATCTATTAATGATCAACCACCTGAGTCAATAATGACAAATCAGTACTGATGTTACATTTGTGGGCATTTCTTGTAAACTTTCAAAGGTCAGGGACTCTCTTGACTAATCTAGATTGACTGCAAAAATGGATTTGCTAAAAAACCACCTAGCCAGCAGTAGAGATTTTTAACCTCTCTTTCCCTGGCTTTTATCTCCTAACTGTCTTTTAAATTTGAGACTTGCAAAGTATGAAGAAACATTTTTAGGTCTTATGCTGAAGCCCTGTTATATTCAGTCTTGTATCCTGAAGGGAATATGCCATGTAGTTGGAAGCCTTAATTTGATTTACTATAGATGTTGGGGGGGGGGGGTTCATTATTCACTGCCAATAAGAGTCATGAAAAATAGTGTAGAGGTGAAGTGTTCTGACTGCTGGTGGCGGCAGTCCCACCCTCGGGCTCACAGAATTGGCAGAGCTCAATAGGTCAGCCCATCACACAAGGAAACACTGAAACCAGAGACTCAGAGTTAAGACCTTGATTGGGGAGAGACAGGGCCCTTTGAAGCCAAACATGAAAATAGCTTACCTGAAGTGACTGGACAAGGGCGTTTGTGCTCTCGGGACACCATGAGTGGTAGTTGAAGGCAATATGACATTTGTATGGACTGCTGAGAAACTTGAGAGGAAGAAGCATGCCTTTTTAGGGATGTGAGAAGTGTCACCTTGCCTATACTAAGGGAAAAACCTCCAGTCTGTGAGCTGAGCTCTGGAGAGCAAAACAGCCTTCCCGAGGCTGGTAGAACATCAAGGGTTAAACACTGGTGCCTTTAGTCATTTCCACCAGATAAGATCTTGGAGGTCCTGCCTTAGCTCTGAAAATCAGCCTCCCCACCTGTGGGTAGAGAATGTATGGGTCAGATGGAAGGATGTCCCTTACTGCTTGTAACTAGAGCCTCGAGTTAGGTGCTGGGAGGAGGTAGAACTATCTAGAAGGTGCTTGACCCTACTCTTAAGGAAATTACCATTAATAAAGAGCTTATAATTAACTAATATGGTTAGAAATGCGTGACTTAGATGGAGAGTTCTCTCCTGGTTTGTTGATGATTTGGCATTTGTGATTTTTTAGACTTTTGCCATTCACCCAGCATCTCTGTCACTCACTTTGTTTATGCTGTGAATTTCCCCATTGCTAACTGATATGCCACATGATAGGACAAATTTAGTGAACAGGAAAACATGTCTATATTTGCTTAGACATCTTTAGTGCTGTCTTTTCTTTTCAGAATTTTGCTATTGGTTTAAGAATGTGGTTCCCCGAGCAATTTTTCTTACAAAGTTCTTTCCTTACACCTCTTGGCTACAGGGTGGGCCTAATGAAATACATACATATTTTCATTTAACGTACGTGCGGTTTGGTTTATCATCTAGAGATGGTGGTGCTGCTCACGGTGCTACTTCATCTGTGTACTAAAAGACCAGTGCAAGGTCGGTACTGCTACCACAATGTTTACTGTATATATGTGTACAACATACGTGTTATGTATATATGTAACCGGTACCGGAACAGTTATATAGTTTTATTTAGAAGTGTTTCACTTTTTTCAAGCTTTCTTTATGGTGTTATGCTTATTTTCGTTTTTTCCCCCTTGATTCTGTCTGGTACTTAGAACTGTAGTGTCTGCATCGTTGATTAAAGAAAACTGTCTAAATTCACTGATGTGAATGTTAGTGATCCTTAATGTCATTGATTATGGGACATGAAACAGAAACTGCCAATTAAAATTTGCTGGGGCATTCGGTTGGGTAAGAGCAATGTACACCGTTTAACATGCTTTAATAAATGATTTTGGAACAGATAGATTTGCCTCATCCTATCCCTCTTCAGTCAACTTCCCATGGCCAAGTACATAAAGAAAAATATTTTAAGAGATGTGAAGGTGGTGGTGGTGGTGGTTGGAGGAGGATGAGAGGAGAAGCAAAAATCCGTCCTCCTGAGGTGGAAAGATAGGTGTTGGCTGGATATGCACTAGAGCCGCCTCTTCAGCCTTACACGTGCAGACCTCCCCTTAGAACACGTTAAAACGCAGATTGCCTTGGGCAAGGGGGTGGCGCCGAGCGCCTGCATTTCCAGTCCACTCCCCGGGAGGCTGGTGCTGCTAATCCTGGCCTGCTGGTCACTAGGTGCGGCAAGGCACTAGACAAGTTGTGTCTCGGCCCTGGTTACATATTAGCATCTCTGGGTAGCTTTTTAAAAATATCAGTGGCCAGGCCAACCCCAGAGATGCTGATTTAATTGGTCTGGGGTGGGGCCTGGGCATCAGCTGCTATTTTTAAGGCTCCCCAGGATTTTCTAGCGTGTGGTTAGGACTGAGAACCCCTGCTTGGAAGTGTTGCCGGAACTTGTCTGATTGCAAGAGCCATTGATTAAAAACCTTGATTCCTCGTATTGACATATCACAATTTGTTTATCCATTCAGAAGTTGATGGGCGTTTGGGCTGTTTACAGATTTTGCTGATTACAAATAAAGCTGCTAAAAACCCAACCAAACAAAACACCCTGATTCCCTGGAGCCATTTTTAACAAGTGACTCTAAGATTTTTGAAAAACTAAGCCATGTTGCCAATATAGAAGCAGCCACCCCCCGCCCATCCCCACCATTAGCTTTCTTGAGCGATTCAGAATGGAAGGGGATTGATGTGTCCTGTTTTTTAGGGCAAACTCAAATTATCGAACACTTTGAAGATAGATACAAGGTTATTATTTTTATGAGAATAATACTCCACTGAGGGAAAAGATTGTCTTTTCCACCCTTATTTGTTGTATCGGTCTAGAAGGATCTTTCTTTGGCTTGGCATGTAAATGATATTTTCATTATTAAGCACCCCACAACATGATTTAATAAACGCTTGAAGCTGTTATTTGATCTTCACTTCCTATTAGCTTCCTCTATTTATTGTTTTTTTGAAAAAATGATTTTTCCCTCCCACTGATATTGTAAAAGCAAACATCACTCTAACCCCTATTGAAATTTCATGTAAACATCACTAATTAGTAATAATTTCAGGGAAGTCTAGTTGGAATGAGATAATGGTGTAATTTATAGTATAATTGTCTTATTGCTTTTACACATATACAGAAATAACTGATAGCAAGTAAAACATCAAGAAAAAGCCTGAGAGAATTAATAGCTGAGGAGAATTTGTAATTACTGCACTGATTCTATTGTAAACAATAACATTTATTCCACATTCATTCTAGGTTGGCCACCTAGATTTCCATCAATTATCCTATTTTATCCTTCCAGCAACTCAGAGGGAGATAATCTCGGTATTGCTATTTCTCAGATGTGCAAGCAGAGGAGGGAAGTGGAGTACTTGTGGGCACAGGCTCCTAAACTGTGGAGCAGCAACTCCTCTTCCTTTCCCAGTACCCTCTCCTAACGTGATTGATTGCTGGGCTGAGAATGGAGATCAGTGTTGGGAGAGTGAGTTCTAATCAGGAAGACAATTCCTGGTAACCAACAAGACAAAAGCTAAAATATTTGAGAATTAGTGGCTTTTAAGAAAAATGAACCTTTGTGCCAAATTGAGTCTTTAGATAAAATAGGGAGATAATTCCTTGGTATTTTTTTTCATAAAATCCAATATTAATTGTTCATCTGCCCTCCACCCTCAATATTTATTAAGGAGAAATTACTGTGTGTTAGGTCTGAGTGAGATTTCAAAATTTCCGTATTAGTTCTTTTTTTAAAAAAATTATTTATTAATTTTTAAAAGATACTTAGATTACATAAATGTTACACAAAAAAATATAGGGATTCCCTTATACCTCACCTCCCTCACCCCCAACAACTTCCCACATAAACAGCCTTCATTAGTGTGGCACATTAATTGCAATTGATAAACACATCCTGGGGCTTTGCCATTAAACATGGACCATAGTTCACATTGAGACCACACTCTCTCCCACACAGTTCTGCATGTTATATGCTGATATAAAATGGCCTATATCTGTTGTTGCCATGTCACTCAGGACAATTCTCAAGTCCCGAAAAAGCTCTTGTATTACAACCTTTTTTCCCTCTCCCTGCTCCCAGAGCCTCCAGTGGCCACTGGCTCCACATCAATGTTGTAATTCCTTCCCTTACTCGAATCACAATATGTCTATAGTATAATACAAGTAAGTCCACTCTAGTCCATAGCTCTTCTCCCCATCCTGAGGACTCTGGGATGGTGATGTCCACTCCACCTCCAATTGAGAGGGGGCTTATATCCCATGGGGAAGATGGATGGGCTTATCCTGCCTGCAGCTGCAGACTCTCTCCATTCCCTGGGACGGCCATTGTCCATCATCATCCCCCTACCAATTGTCCTGGGTACGTTCAATGAGCTGTAGAGTAGGAGTTGCTGCTCTACCGAAGTTCTGGGCCTAGCTGGCACATGGACAGCCCAAAGACGCAAGTCTCTGGATGTACACCTACAAACTCCAGCACCAAGTATAGGTTTGAATAGAAGGGACAGATGAGCCATTTACAGGGAAGACATAGTTGAGTCCAACTCTGTCACTCTCAGAAGTATAAACTCCAAAGTAGGACCCACTGGCAAGGCACCAAACTCCGGAGCTATCTGCCCTGACATAGGACCTGGGTGTCTCCAGAGCTCTCAGGAGCCCCAATATTTGGGGTGATATCCACTTTGGAATTCTATGAGATCCTACTGAGAAGTATGTAAGCATTACCTCTGGGATGACCTCCCGACTCATTTTGAAGTCTCTTAGCCATATAAACTAATTTGTCTTTACCTTTCCCCCCTTTTTTTCAAGGTCTTTTTCCAGTCACATTGCCAGTTGGCACTTGGTAGCAATCCCTTGGTGCCAGGGAGGCTCATCCCCAGGAGTCATGTCCCACGCTGGGAGAAAGGTAATGCATTCATATGCTAAATTTGGCTTAGAGAGAGGCCACATTTGAGCAACAGGGAAGCTCCGAGGAGGCAACTTTTAGGCACCCCATAACAATAGGCTAAGTTTCAATTTCAAGGGCAAAGACTTGTAAGGCTAGTCATCAATAACAAGATCCCATCTGTGGATCATCCTCCTTCACCAGTCACTGCCCCTGCAGTTGGGGGACTGTTGCTCTCCCTTAGAGAATGTGGCAGATTCTCCCTTAGAGAATCCAGGATGGGGATTCATTATTCTCTCATTTATTGAGTGATTCTCCACCCACTGTGACAATGCCCTGTGAACATTTGAACATCTGAATATTTTTATGTACCTTATATTTATGCTCAGGTGAACTTCCTCCCATGCATCCCCCATCCCTGACCCCGCACACCAATAATCCTCCCCCACCCCAGTTCTAACCCTTCTGTGATCAAAAGCTTCTTCAAAGATGAAGCCATTATAATAGCTGAATTCAATTAATAGGAAAATGAAATAATAACAATAAGTTTAAATGTAAGAGATAAAATACATAAAAATTAAAAAAACTAAAACTAAAATAAAATTAAAAGACTGGGATATTAACAAAATGTAACATATTAAAATTTTTTTTGACCTTTTGCCTTTAATCACTGCAATATCTGGTGTCCAGTCTGTACCGTGGCACCTTTCCCCTCTCATTCCCCGGTGTCTCACTATTTTTCATTTTGTTTTCAAAGAAGTTTTAGGTCACAGAAAAGTCACACGCAGAATACAGGAGACTCTCATATAACCAACATCCTCCCCCTTTTCTCCCTCCCATATTAATACCTTTTTATATGTGGATGGTAGCATTGTTATAACTGATATACAAATAGTGAAACATAGCTACTAAACATTGTCAATGGTTTACACTATGGTTTACATTTTAGACCGTACACTTTTTATAAATTTTGATGATATTTACCATGTCCTGTGTCCATCACTGTATGGTAATGAAGGACATTTTCACTGACCACTAAATACCCCCTGTTTGATCTATTCTATTCCTCTCACCCCATCCCCCTGGGGTCCACAATGACCCCCTGGCTTGACTCTTTAGATGACAAGATTCATAGTTACATGTAATAAGAAGTATTGACACACTGGCTTGTCCTCCTCTATTAGGAACCACCCTCACTCTTGAGAGACTCCTGCCTGTCTATTTCTGAACCAATTGGTCCTCCTCCCAAAAATGGGAGTCCAACTCCTTCCCGCTCATTATGTGGGTCTCCACTCACTGATTCGACAACATTATGACAGAATGAACACTCACACACTCCCTAGAAGCCTGCTCTAGGTGTTCCCTGTCCCAAATGCTCCCCAACCAACACCCTAAACCAATGACCCTTCCTTGTCATTTTGCCATAAGAGCATTCCCACGTCTGTACTTTCAACCTCATACCCACAAATCCCCAGTGTTCACCTGGTCCCTCTCCCAACCCCCCCCCCCCCAGTATCCTGGACCTTCTGACCCACCCTTTCCAATCTACCCACCTGTCAATCCTGCACCACCCAACCCAATAATATCACTACTTTCCTGTCCTATCCCTTCAATACCCAACTACACTCTATCACTTTACCATAGATTACATCCGTATGGGTGATGGCTCACAAACCTTCTCTTCTTTATATTTCTTGTAAACCTATCTTACAGACAATACCTCACTGAGACTGCTCAATTTCCTTAATTCGTATTAGTGAGGTCATGTACTGTTCCTCTTCCAATGCCTGGCTTGCTTCACTCAACATAAGGTCTTCAAGATTCATCCATGTTATCCCATGTGTTTGCACTTTATTTATTCCTTCTTACAGCTCAGTAATATTCCGTTTTATGTATATACCACATTTTGTTTATCCATTCATCTGTTGATGGGCACCTGGGTTGATTCCAACTTTTGGCAATAGTGAACAATGACACTATGAACGTTGGTGTGCATATATCTGTTTGTGTCTTTGCTTTCAATTCTTCAGGGTATATACCCAGCAGTGGAATTGCTGGATCATATGGAAATTCCATAGTTAACTTTTTGAGGAACTGCAAAATTGTCCTCCACAGTGGCTGGACCATTCTACAATCCCACCAGCAGTGGATGAGGATTCCCATTCCTCCACATCCTCTCCAACACTTATAGTCTGCTGTTTTTTTAATAGCTGCCATTCTAATGGTGTAAGATGGTATCTCATTGTAGTTTTGATTTGCATTTCCCTAATAGCTAGCGATGTTGAGCATCTTTTCATGTGCTTTTTAGCCATTTGGATTTCTTCCTCAGAGAAGTGTTTTTTCAGGTCGCCTGCCCATGGCTGGAAGTTTTTTTCTTTGAGTACCTTGACTATGTCATACCACTCTCTTCTTGCCTCCATGGTTTCAGATGAGAAATCAGCACTTAATCTTATTGAGCTTCCCTTGTATGTGATGGT
The DNA here is from genome assembly GCA_004027955.1 of Chaetophractus vellerosus. Lineage (NCBI taxonomy): Eukaryota > Metazoa > Chordata > Mammalia > Cingulata > Chlamyphoridae > Chaetophractus > Chaetophractus vellerosus. The sequence continues at coordinate 2,833 of PVKH010010660.1, read as the reverse complement.
TCTCTTCTCTTGCTGCCTTGAGTATTTTCTCTTTGTCTTGAGCATTGGACATTTTGGCAAGTATAAGTCTTGGAGTAGGCCTGTTAGGATCTATACTGTTTGGGATGCACAGTGCTTCCTGTACATGTACATCCATCTCCCTCAATAGGGTTGAGAAGTTTTCATCCATTATTTTCTTCAACACATCTTCTGTCCCCTTTCCTTTCTCTTCTCCCTCTGGGATGCCTATAATGCAAATGTTTGGGTGTTTTGTGTTGTCGTTTAAATCCCTAAGTCCCTGCTGGATTTTTCTAACTTTTTATCTATCTGTTCTACTATCTGTTTGATTTCAGGTGTACTGTCTTCCACATCACTAATTCTTTCTTCTGCCTGTTCAAATCTGCTGTTATGTGATTCCAGTGTCTTTTTGATTTCTTGGATTGTGCTGTTCATCACCATCATATCTGTTATCTTTTTATGTATGTTTACAATTTCTTCCATATGTTTTCCCAGTGTCTTCTTAATATCCTTAATTTCTTCCTTCACTTAATTAAGTTGGTCCATGATATTTGTTTGGATAGCTTTGATTATTTGTTCAATGTTCTGTATCTCTTCCTGGTTTTTAGCTTGTTCATTGGACTGGTCCATGTCTTCCTGTTTCTTAGTATCATTTGTAATTTTTTGGTGCCCTCTGGTCATCATTTATCTTGATGGGTATATTCAGTTGATTAGTTTCTCCCTCTGCTCTAGAGTTTTGTTTGGCTGCTGGTTTTGTGTGTGTGTTAAGTTTTCTCTTTGACACTTTGTTCTTCTTGTTCTATTTCCTTGCTATTTTCTATGTTCATTTGAAGGAAAAAGATTAGGGCCAGAGAAATTGAAAGAGGTAAGAAAAGAAAAAGGAAATAGAAATAATAATAAAAGTTAGAAGAAGCACCATGTAAGACCTAGTAAAATGAATATTTAGCTCACATAAGCAGTGTAGAGTAATGGGAATAAAAAAGTGGAGTACCTACAATGAAATGGGTAACCAAATAGAGAAATATATATAGAATAATTTAACAGGCCAGAGTGATGAGGAGAGAGATAAAGAGAAAAGAAAGGACAGAAAGAAAAAAGTTAATAATTTTAAAAAAAGAAAACAGAATAGACAAGATAGAAACCAAAACCTGTAAAGTTGAGGACTAATAGTAAAAGGTGGAATGTAAGCACCACAACAGAAAGCAGAAAATAGACAGACGAAGGAAGGAAAAGAGATAGTGTTGGTAGACAAAATCAGTATACACAGAAAATGGGAAATCAAGGAAGGAGAAGCACAGAAAAGAAGAAACAAGTTAGCAGCACCTAATTTTAAAAAGGGGGGTGGGGAAGGAAAGAGGAAACAAAAACAGCAACAACAAAAACAAAACAAAAGAAAACAAAAAAACCCAAACAAATACACAAGCAAGCAGTCAAACAAAGCTAAGGAAGAACAGTGTTCCTTCTTGGGCCCTTGTGGAGCCTCTCAGGCTGCCTGTGTTCATCAGTCAATTATCATGCAGGCTTCTCTCTGCAGGTTTTGAGGCAGGTTTTAGTGAGTGACCTAAGTTAAAAATTTTTTTTAAGTAACTTTAAAAAAAAAAAAAAATAAGGAACCCAAAAGAAGCTAGTATAAAAATAATGTCTGTGTTTTCCCTGTCCTACTTATCAGCTGGATATTAGATATCCCTGTGGATCACCACTCTTAGAGGAGTCGGGTATCAAACTAGGGACCTCATACATTCAGGGCAGAGATTCCTCCACTGAGCTACCCCTCCAACTGGGTCAGTCACCTCTTCAGAAAGTATTCAGTCACTTTCCCCAGGGCAGGTTTTGCTCTCCTAGGGCGGCAGGATTCAACTGGTTGTATAAGCAGATCCCCGCTTCTCTCTCCTTGTCAGGTTGAGTTCCCTTTTGAAATTCAAATGGGACCCTGATGACTGAGTACACCACACCAAACTGAAGTGATTTTTCAAGCCTCTTCTAGACCACCCCCTCCTCCCAGGGGACTCCCTTAGGGGAGTTAAACTTCTGATAGTCCTCAGTGTGGAACTATTAAATTGGCTGATTCCGCCCTCTCTCAGACCAAGCCTCTGTCTCCCAGGGCGGTTAGGTAAACCAGGCTTCCTCAGCAGATTTGCCTCTCCTTTCAGCTCGGTGCCACTTCGAGCTGGCTGGTATGCTCCCCAAAGCTCAAAGGGGGTCCAGGCAACCAAACCCACAGAAAGGAAACCCCTTTCCACCCCTTGCCAGAACCCTCCTTCTCTCGGAGAATGCTCCCTCTCGCTGGGTGGCCAGTGGGAGTCCGGTCTCACCCTGGCTCTTTGTCCTGAGGGTAGGGCTTAGCTGTCTGTGATTTCCATGGGGCTAAAAATTCACAGTTTTATCTTGAGCAATCTATCTCCCTGTCTAGCTCCCTCCAGATCAATGCCCCAAAGGCTCCTGCTCCGTGGGCTCCTAGAGCAGCTTACTCAGGCTGGATCTTGTCCCCAATCAGCCATCTTTTGAGAAAGAGATGGTGAGTGCCCACTTAAACCAACACCATCTTCTCTATTTTTCCATATTAGTTCTTGACATGATCTCAGATCTCAGTTGGTTTGGACCACTTGTTTTAGAGATAAAGGACATTGGATTTCAGTTCCACCCCCATTTAACGTGACTTTGTTTTAAGATGTATTTATACCAGATTGATTAAAATTGGTTTCAAAAGGGCTTTAACTGGGAAGCAGATGTGGCTCAAGCGACTGGGCTCTCATCTACAATATAGGAGGTCCAGGGTTTGTTTCCCAGGGCCTTCTGGTGAAAGGTAAGCTGGCCTGTACAGCGAGCTGGCCCGAGC
>PVKH010010659.1:0-18137 GCA_004027955.1 Chaetophractus vellerosus | reverse complement strand
TTATGCATGTTTGTTTTTTATTTATTTATTTATTTTTTTTTATTTTTTTAAAGATTTATTTATTTTATTACATATCTCCCCTTCCCCCCCGCTGCGGCGACGCGCCGAGACTTGGTCACTGCGCAGGCGCGGCTTTCCCCGCTTGTGGGCGGCTTCTGCTTCCATCACGGCCGGCTTTTCAGTTCGCGGGTGGCTGGCTGCGCTCAATTCGCAGGCGACCTGCCCTGCCTGTGGCGGCTTTTGCCTGTCCGTGGCAGTTTTTTTGCCCTGCCCACGGCGGCTCTGGCCCGCCCATGGCGGCTTGCCATTCTCAAGGCGGTCTGCCCGCTAGGAGAGGTCCCCGGGAACCGAACCTGGGGCCTCCCATGTGGTATGCCGACGCCCTATCCACTGGGCTATCCAGTCGGCCCCTGCATGTTTGTTTTTTAAGTTCGCAATGTTTACTGAACATTTATAGTTTATGTATGTTCATGTATGAATGATATACTTCAATAAATTGTTTTACAAACAAATCAGTTGTCTAAACCACAGCTCTGACAGAAGCTAGGTGGGAATCAGGTAGGGTCCCTGAAATGCACAGGTGATATTTTGTTCCCCCAAAGAACCTGGTTTATACCTTGTCCTAGGAGAAGGGCCTTGAACCCTCTGCATTGGTGTTGACACTTGGAAGCATCCAAGGTCAGGTATAAGTTAACATAGAAAACTGTCCTATAAATCAACAAAACAATATAAAAATGGGCAGAAAAAGGCACAGTTCACAGGAAAGAAATCAGTTTTTTTTATTATTTTGAGGTATCTTGGGCCAAACATTGAACCCAGGGCCTCATATATGGGAAACCAGTGCTCAACCACTGAGCCACATTGGCTCGCCTGAGTTGATTTTCATGTTCATCTTGCTTTTTCTTGTTTTTGTTTGTTTGTTTGTTTTTTCAGGAGACACCAGAAACTGAACCCAGAACCTCCCATGGGGGAAGCAGGTATTCAACTGCTTAAGCCACATCCACTTCCCAAGATATTAATTTTTCAAGTATCTAAAAAAATACCTTTACTTTAGGAGGTATACAAATAAAAGCTACCCTAAAATTCTAATGTTCCAATAAATCATTGAAGACTAGAAAATTCAGTAAGGTAAGGAAATAGGAAATCTTAGATGGTGGAAGTATGAATTGGTATAATTTCTGAGGAGGGCAATTAAGCAATATATATCACAATTGAAAATGCATATTTGTGGTGGTTAATTTCATGTGTCAACTTGACTAGGTTATGGTGTCCAGTTGTTTGGTCAATCAAACACTGGCCTGATTATTACTGTAAGGTTATTTTGTAGATGGATTTAAATCATAGTCATTTGATTTCATCTTTGGCTGATTATAGTTGAAATGAACAAAGGAGATTGCCTTCAGCAATCTCCTTGCCCAATCAATTGGAGGCCTAAAAGCAAGTACTGAGGATTTCAGGAGTTAGAATTTCTGTGTCTGTCACGATGTTATTAAATGTTGTAATGTAAAAGACCATGCAATGTAAATGGCCATAAATAGAAGGTCAGTTAAGTAAATTACACTATATACAGACAAGAAAACATTATGAAGCCATTAAAAATAGCAAGAGAGATTTATATGTAATTCATATAGAAGACAAAAAATGGTCACCTTGAAAAGATAGATAAATACATAGATATAGTTGCAGCAAGGCGTGGAACAAGTTGCTGTATGGTGGGTTGTGGTATAACAAGCAAAACAGAAACTTTCAGCAAATGACCACTTTACACTTACACAGCCCAAAGAGTCCGAAAGAACAGGGGAAGATATCCCAATGTGGGTGGTCTCCCAGGGAATCAACTGCTACGGTCAGAGTCCATTGATTGATAGCAGCTCCACACACCCCACTTCATTTCCAAGAGAGGATACCCCGTGCTGTTTGAGTGTTCAGTATTTATATACCCAGGAGTGGGGGCCCTGCCAGCAGGAACTGCTTGTTCCTGGTTTCCTGATTTAAGTTACAGTCAGGCCTTTTCAGGAGACTTAACATTTCCCTGGTCTGTGTAATGGAAACATACCGAAACATCTGCATACAATAGAAAAGGAGATGGGAGTAGGCTAGGGCTGGAAGATGGCTGCTAAGTGTGTCCATGACTTCCCCAGCATAAGGAAGCAAGGAGCATAAGCATATCTATAATATATACTGGTAAGAAGAGAAAAAGGATATGTATTTATATGTATATTTATATATGTATATGTATATGTATGTATATTGGAGACCATCTCTGAAATTGGCAAAAATGCCAGTTTCTGGGAAAGTAGGAAAGGAACAGGTAGCTGGGGCCAGGATGAAAGAGAGGCCTATTTTTACTCTGTACCCTTTTGTACATTTTGAATTTGCTGCCATGGAAATGTTATACCTTTCAGGAAGTTTTGATTAATTAATGTTTGAAAGAAAGAAAATGAATTCTAAGGAGATGAATTTGTGTCTCACTGACGATGTCAGATGTGAATATCGGGACAAGTACAGAGGCTTTGTGCAAATTTAATTTTACTTTTGGAATTCACTTCCCCTTTGAGAAAACAGTGATTGAAATAGGGGTCCACATAGGTACTGGTTCTTTAAACAAGATTTTCTTTTTCTATTATTTTCTTGTATTCCTCTTATTTGTTTAGGTGACTTTAGGATGGAAGATAGAATGCACCGCAGATGAAGCTGGTTTCTGTTTGGGCACATGATTCTACATGGGTGATTTGAGAGCCTGCAGGAGTTTTCAAGGCTGGTAATTCTAAAGGTGAAGATATATCTTTGCAATAAAGAAGCACAAGTAAACCCCAAGGGTCAAGTGACCACCTGTATGCAGACTGCTTGACAACTAAACCATGTAATTGATCAGAAATGCATCTTTATCAGAGGACCCTCCTCTGATGAAGGAGGCATTACCCTCCTTATTTTTATGGGGCTACTGGGGCTAGGTATTTGTTACAGAGAGACTTTAACCTGAATTTCTTAGTATGAAATTGGGGATGTGCAAATAAGCTATAGGGCCATGCTTGACGTACCTCCTTTCTCCATATTCTGGAGGCTCAGTACCTTGGAACCTTTGAAAAAGTGGCTTCCTGCCAGCATTCTTCCTGGTAACGCCATAGCTCAGCTCACTCTCTTGGGAGGGGCAAAAGTGGAAGCTGAATAACAGCAAGGTCCAATTCTTCCCTCAGTACAGCATGGACATCTTATTTTAAGTACTTATATGAATGTGGAGCAGTGGGACATTCATATATACAACGGTCCTTTCAACCTACTAGGGCTACCACTCTAAGCTGACTGGTTCCACAAAGGCTGGTAAGTACATCCACACAGCATCCTAAAGGGGGGAAGTATATATGTTTGTGTGTGTGTGTATAACAAATAAGTTGCTCAGCTATGTCCACTACTCACTTTATTGTTTGCCTCTGGCAAAGAAAAATATATATCTTTTCACATAAATACGTTTCTGCTGAATCAGAGCCAGACTTAGGAAATAGCTTAAAGTAAGCCTGCTGGCTTTCGGACCCTTTCATGCCTCTTTGTGGACTTAAAGTTATACAACTTTCCTAGGGCTCAACTTCAGACTAGGTACCAATACACTGAATTTTCCCAACTTTCTTCTCTTTCTTTTCTTTATGATGCTTTCCCCTCTCCTATCAAAATATATCGGTATTACAGTATCAGATTTTTTTTCTGAAAAAAAGCATGTACTCTAATACATAGCCAAAATTCTAATATATGTGCTAATGTTATACCTTCTTATACTACATATTTGCATTTAAATAGGGTTGTCCAGAGATTTAATGATTTAACACAAATGGATTAAAATGTCTCACATTTGTATAGCACTTGGTATTTATTTCAAAAAGCTTTTCACAAACAAGATTTCTTATGACCCTCTAAGTCACTAAGGCAGAGATGGTAGGCTTTTTAATTTACATGTACCCTGATACCTCAAGGCTCTGAGAAATCAAGTAGCTGGCCCAGAGTCATACAGGAAGTAGCAGATATCGACTGAGATGGACTTAGTCCTATTTCAGCATTCTTGCTACCATATCTGACACCTCCAGAAATAGATGTAAGTTATATATATGTGTGTAGGAGTTGCCAGTCATGATATGTAAGTGCCCTCTGGATCCACTTGTTCTTCTGCTCATGGTGCAGGTAGCATTTAAGGGATGAAACTGCAAATGGCATTCTGGACCTCTTAACTCTAAGGATGTGTAGGGTGGAGAGAAGGTGTTAAAATATTTTGTCAAACAATGAGCTAAACCACTTGACCAGTTGACAAAATGTCACAATATTTTTTTTTTAAAGTTACAAGGATAATCTGTATCAGAATTACCTATGGGAGGGGTGGGAGATTCAGCAAAGAATACATTTCTGTGCCTCTGCTAATATTTATTGAATCAGAATCCCAATCTCTGATGCATAAGGCATTTGAAGAACCTTTAATTATTTCTTCTTCCCGAGTACAGATATATGTCATTTCCATCCTAAAATTCTTTCATATTCAGCTTACATTCTAAAGCAAGTCATTCAAAACTTTGTACAGTTATGTCTTAGCCAGATTTCCCTATTTAGTTTCTAACTATTCTTTGTCATTTTGATTTTGATCCATATATGGATATTCTGCAGTTTCCTCTCTCAAGGCTAGTCCAACCATGTATTGTCTTTCCTTCCATTGCCTACATAATGCGTCACAAAACTTATCTTAACCAGCTGAGATTCTATTTTCTTAGCTCACATCTTTTTTAGTATAGAGTACTATGAATTTTGACAAATGCATAAAGTCATCGAGGCACCCCAATCAAGCTACAGACCAATTTCTTCGCTGCAAAATCCCCCAAGTCCCCTTTGTAGCAAACCTTTCCTCCCTACCCCCAACCCTTGGCTGATCATTATCTGTCCCTAAAAAGTTTTCTGAGCCAGTTTTGTCTATTCAGAATGTCATATAAATGGGATCATTCTCTATGCAGTCTCTTGAATCTGGCTTCATACACTTATAATGCATTTGATGACTTTCATCCAACTTATTTTATCGCTAGTTTATTCTTTTTTTCTTGCTGACTGCTATTCCATTGTGTGGTGATAAAATCTGTTTTTCCATTCATCAGTTGATGGACATTTGGAATGTTTCTACTTTGGAGAAATTAAGAATAAAGCCACTATAAATATTTGCATGCAGGATTTTTTTACAATCTTTACAATCAGCCCAAATTGAAACTCTGTACAATTTAAGTTTTAACTTCCCATTCCCTAACCCCCACACCATCCCATGGTAAACTATATTCTAAACTCTGACTCTATGACTTTGCTTATTTTAATTGTTTCATATCAGAAAGGACATACATTATTTGTCCTTTTTGTGTCTGGCTTATTTCACTCAACATAATGTCTTCAAGGTTGTCACATACATCAGAACTTCATTCCTTTTGTAGCTGAGTAAGCTTCCATATTTTACTTATCCGTTCATCAGTTAATGAACACTTGGGTTGTGTCCGTCTTTTCACAATTGTGAAAAATGTAAAAATGAATATTGTTGGGCAAATATCTGTTTTCATATTATTTGAGTGTATACCTAGAAGTGGGATTGCTGGGTCATATGGTAATTCTATACTTAACTTTCTGAGGAACTGCCAAATTGTCTTCCACAGCAGCTGTACCATTTTACATTCCCACCAACAATGAATGAGTGCTCCTATTTCTTTGAATCCTCTCCAACACTTGTTATTTTATGTTTTTTTTAATTAAATAGTAGCTGTTTAAGTGGGTATGAAATGTTATCTCATTGTGGTTTGTTTTGATTTGTATTTCCCTAATAACATGTGATATTGAGCATCTTTTCATGTGATCTCTGGGTGTTTATATCTTCATTGCAGAAATGTCTACTAAGTATTTTTGCCTATATTTTAAATTGGTTGTCTTCTTATAATTGTGTTGTAGGATTTCCTCATATCTTCTGGATATTACACCGATTAACAAGTCTTCCGAAAAATTGAAAAGGAGGGAACATTCCATAAGTCATTCTATAAGGCCAACATCACACTCATACCAAAGCCAGATAAAGATTCCACAAGAAAAGGAAATGACATGCCTATATCCCTTATGAGTATAGATGCAAAAGTCTTCAACATTGTTTCTCGGCCTTTTGGCTAAGATCAAGTGTAGTATCTGTTCTTATCAGTTTAATATCTAATATGTCCTTTATCTGAGGATAATATATTAAATGGATTTTTGGACCTGGGATATGGAATAGGTGCTTGTTCCACCCGTCCACTCAATGCATGGACCTGGTATTGCAGTATCTCCAGGAATGGTGCATCCTTCTCGAAAATATAAAATAAAATCCTCAACAAAACACTAGCAAACTGAAGCCAGTAACTCATCAAAAGAAGTATACATCATGGTTAAGTGGTATTCATGCCAGGTATGCAAGAGTGATTCAACATAAGAAAATCAATTAATGTAATCACCATGTTAACAAAAAAGCATTTGACAAAATCCAGCACCCATTCTTTTTTTTTTTTTTTTTTTTTTTTTGAGGTACTGGGACTGGAAATTGAACCCAGGACCTCATATGACCTCATATGTGGGAAGCTGCAGCTCAACCACTGAGCCACATTAGCTCTCCTGAGTTGTTTTTTTCATTTTTTTGCTTGTTTGTTTTTTTGTTTTCTATAGTTTTTAAAAGGCACCAAGAACTGAACCCAGGACCTCCCATTTGGGAAGCAGGTGCTCAGCTGCTTGAGCCACATATGTTTCCCAGCACCCATTCTTTATAAAAACACTTCAAAAACTAGGAATAGAAGAAATAGTCCTCAACATGATAAAGGACATCTATGAAAAAACCACAGCTAACATCATATTCAATGATGAAAGACTGACAGCTCTCCCTCTAAGTTCAGGAAATAGACAAGTCACCACTTACCTGACAGTGAACAGTCACCACTGTTATTCAATATTGTGCTGGACTTTCTAGCCAGAGCAGTTAGGCAAGAAAAAAATAATAATAAAAGGCATTCAAATTGGAAGGGAAGAAGTAAAGCTTTTCCTATTTACAGATGACATGATCATCTATACAGAAAATCCTGGAGAAATGGAACTATTTAATACAACAAAGAAATGGAACTATTTAATACAGCAAAGCAGTGTGTTATAAGATCAACACCCCAAAATTAGTTTTTCTATGTACTAGTAATTAACAATCTGAATAAGAGATCAAGAAAAAAAAATTATGAAAGCAACTAAAAGAATCAAATACCTAGGAATAAATCTAACCAAGGATGTAAAGGACTTGTACACAGAAAACTAGAAGATATTCCTAAAATAAATCAATTGACTGAAATAAATAGAAAGACATTCCATGTTCATGGATTAGAAGACGAAATTGTGTTAAGATGTCAACTCCACCCAAAGCAATTTACAGATTCAACACAATCTCAATCAAAATTCCAGCAGCCTTCTTTGTAGAAATGGAAAAGCCAATCATCAAATTTATCTAGAAGGGTAAGGGGCTCTGAATAGCCAAAGTCATCTTGAAAATTAAGAATGAAGTTGAAGGACTTACCTTCCTCATCTTAAGACTTATTACTAAGCCTTAATAATTAAAACTACAACAAGAACAGACACATAGAACAATGGAATCAAATCAAGAGTTCAGAAATCAACACTCATATTTATGGCCAATTGATTTTTAACAAAGGTGCCAAGTCCACTCGATAGGGAAAGAATAATTTCTTCAACAAATGGTGCTTGAAAATGGCATGTCCATGTGCAAAACAAATTAAGGTAGAACCCTACCTCAAACCATATACAAAAATCAACTCAAAATGGATCATAGGCACAAACATAAGAACTAGAATTATAAAACTCCTAGAAGAAAACATAGGAAAGCATCCTCAGGACCTTGTGTCAGTCAATGGTTTCTTAGAGTTCACACTCAAAGTACAATCAACAAAAGAAAAATAAATGGGATCTCATCAAACTTAAAAAAAATTTGTTCATCAAAAGAATTTATCATGAAAAAAGAAAGACAAACTACTCAATGGGAAAACAATTTGAAAATCACATACCCAATAAGGGTTTAATATCCTGAATTTATAAAGAAATCCTACAACTCAACAATAACAAGACAAACAACCCCTTTTAAAAATGGGCCAAAGGCTTGAATAGACATTTCTCCAAAGAAGATATACAAATTGATAAAAAGTACATGAAAAGATGCTCAACATCACTGGTTTTTAGGGAAATACAAATCAAAACCAAAATGAAATACCATTTCAGTCCCACTAGAATGGCTGCTATTAAAAAAACAATAACAACAACAAAGCAAACAACAACAAAACAAAAAACCCAGAAAATAACAAGTGTTGGAGAGGATGCAGAAAAATAAGAACACTCATTCATTGTTGGTGGGAATGTAAAATGGTACAGCCATGGTGGAAGCAATTTGGTGGTTCCTTACAAAGTTAAGTAGAGAATTACCACATGACTTGGCAAATTTTTATATCTCTTGGCTTAATACCTAGGAGTTGGATTTCTGGGTATATGGTTAGTGCATGTTTAACCTTATAAAAAACTGTCAAAAAAAAAAAAACCTGTCAAGCTATATTTTAAACTGTTTTACATTCATACTAGCAATATTGGGAAGTTCCACTTTTTCTACATCCTTGTCAGTACTTGGTATTGTCATTAAAAATTATTTTCAGTCATTCTAATAGGTGTGTAGTGGTATCTCATTGTTGTTTTAATTTACATTTTCCTAATGTCTAATGATGTTGAGTATATTTTCATGTGCTTATTTCCCATCCATTTATCTTCTTTGGTGAACTGTCTTTTCAAATCTTTTGCCCATTTGCTTTTCATTGGGTTGTTTGCTTTGTTATTATTGAGCTTTGAGAGTAGCTTACATATTTTAGATACAAGTCCTTTACCAGATACATATTTTACAAATATTTTCCCCAGTATATGGCTTGTTTCTTCACTTTCTTGACAGTGTTTTTCAGAGAGCAAATGTTTTTAGATTTTGATAAGTCAAATTTCTCTAGTTTTTCTTTTATCAACTGTATTTCTTATGTCATATCTAAGAAATCCTTGCCTAACTCAAGGTCATAAATATTTTCTCCTTTGTTTTCCTCTAGAAGCATTATGATTTTTGGCTTTAAATTTAGGTTCCTGATCCATTTTGAGTTAATTTTGTGAATGGATTTAAGTTCCTTTTGTAGAAAAGACTGGCCTTTCTTCATTAAACTGTCTTTGCAACTTTGTAAAAAATCAATTGACAATATATGTATGATTCTATCTCTGATATATCTATTCAGCTCCATTGATTTATGTGATTTTTTTTGGTAACTTTCTTATGAATTTGTAAAAATTCCCTTTCTACATTGCATCAGTTACTTAATCTGCTTGTTTTACTAAGACAGGTCCTATATCTGATAGATTCTTATACCTTCCAAATTGCTTTAGCAGAGGCTATACAGAGGAGATGATCAAGATATGTGGAATCAGTGGTTTCAAATCACATTCTTGTCTATATAGCTAGCACCATAATCTTGTTTCCTGGAGAACAAACTGGCAGTGGGCAGGTTGGATAGAAGGGAGATATATTCTAATACTCTTCCATTTTATTCTTAAAAGGATACATGTTAGAGGTTCCCCCTTATGAGGTTTGCAATGATTAATAGGTCATAAGACTGTGCCTACATGTGCTGAGGCAGCTCATCTCCCCCCAAGAATGAACAAAAGATCCATATCACAGTGGGAGTGGAGCAGATAAGGACCTTCACCAGTTCTAGGGGCCCAGGCCCCACCAACCCCTCCCGCATTCCAAGAATACCCCACCTCCTAGCCCACCACCCCCAAGCTATACGCGGGAAGATTCACTTTTACAGCCCCTTATTGGCCCTAGGCTGTACTCAGTCTCTAATCCCTGCCACGGACTAATGTTTCCCCAACTATTGATATACTGTATAAAGTCGTATCCACTACCTTCCACGGGTGGGCTGAAGTCTATTCTTCAGACCTCCTTCCCCGGGAGAGCTTCTCAATAAACTTCTGGACTGCAATCATCAGTCTCAGTGTCCCAGTAAGTACTGTTTTTCTCCAACAGTACACATAACTTTAATGGAATAGGATATTACATTAAAAATAAGACAAAAAGTGTTTGCGTTTTATCCATTGCTGCAAGAGCCAAATTTTAGAGCCACCAGCTTCACATAGCATTTCTTTTACTGGAGAGAATAAAACAAATTTCTAGGAGACATTCATCAGGGAGTATTTAGAGCTATGAAATTTATTCAAGTTTCATTTTTAAGTGAAAGAAAATGCATTCTGGAAATAGAGAAAAATAAAGTGAAAATGTTAGATGTGAAATGTGCTTGATTTATGTGTATATGTATGGGGCACTAATAATATTTGTTTTTATGTAGTAGTAGTAAACATTTGGGGCATTTAGTTTTCATATTCTGAGACATAATTTATTTAGAAGATAAGTGGCATCTTGGCTTGATTGTTAATACCGTCTGTACAGTAGGCCTTATTTTGTAGCATGGTCATCCACTGGAAGCAAGCTTAATCATGTACAGTAGGCCAGAAGCCAAGTGACCTTTACAGGAATGATGGGAATACTAACTATATCTGATGAGTTGTGTTTGTTTTTTTTTTCACCTGGCCGGACAGACATTAGACTGTGCTGCCATTTGCAGAAATGCAGAAACAATTTCAACTATGGTTTTTAATTTAGAATTCCTATTTTTCAATGCCTCAATGTTATACATTCTATTATCACTCTTGCTCTTATGTACTTTTGTCAGCATTTGCTGACACATGTGAAGGAAAATTTTGCTCTGGGGAAAGGTCACCCATTGCTGACTGATAAAATACTGACATTGAAAAATGATTTAGAGGGTCCAGATGTCACCAAACCATCTATCAGTTTTAGGTAAGGTAGTTAAGTCTAAAGCAGATGGCAATCAACGAGGATGAAAAGAAGGTGGGGGTCAATTTTGCAGAAATCTTTGGATATCATGCCATATATGCATGGTTTAGGAAATTTCATTTCTCCATTTTTATTAAAGTCTAACTTATTATATCTTTTGTCATTTTGAAGTCCTTTTTTCTCCTTTCTCTTTTGATGTCAGCCTTAAGAATGAAAAGCACATGATTTTCAAAGCTCTATTTGGCAATATGTTCCTCTACCAAAGAGTGACACCAAGGATGGTTTCCTAATATCAACATGAGGAAAAATTACAAAGATCGAAACAACATTTTTATTACAAAATATATGTACAGCTCTTGTTTTGAGAACTTTTTATTATGAAAAAAAGTGCAGAAGTTAAAGTCCCAGGTTTCACAATTATGACTTTAGAAAATCTTGTTTACCTATTTCTCTCCCCTTGTTATCTTTCTTTTTCTTTTGCTGCTTAGAGTATTTTTAATAAAATTCTAGATATCATATAAGTTCATCCATAAATACTTTAATTTGTCTCTTTAACAAATAAAGATTTTAAAAATATAGCCATAATACCATTATCATATCTAACAAAATTAGTTTTTCTATTTTTTTCAATTGTTCTTTTATACCAGCTAATATCCTCTCCATGTTCAAAGTTTCATATTTGTCTCAAGAATGTCTTTTTATAGTTGGTTCATTTGAATTTGAATATACATTTGTCCCACACATTACATTTGATTGAAGTTGTATTAAATTTATTTTAATCCATAATCCTTTCCACCTTCCGATATTATCTATTTTTACCTCTAGGCCATTTATTTATTGATTAAACCAGATAATTTGTCCTATAGAATTTCTCACATTCTGTTTGTGGATGATTGATATTTTTGTAGATTATTTAGCCTCTTGTGTCATATTATTAGCTATATATAGTGGCTCAATCTATAAGCTTGATTAGATTCTGTGATTTAGGTTCAATTTTTTTTCTATTATTTGGCAAAAATATACCATAGGTCATTTTGGTTTTGTGTGTTTGTTATCACATCACATGGGTGAAGATATTAGTGATATTAAGATTGATCAATAGGTTCATCTTAATTCATCCTTTATAAAGGTGCCATTGGCTTTTCACCTTTTTTTTAATTTTTAATTTTTTTAAAATTTTTTGTTTATCTATATATATTTTTTAGGATACATTAATTACATTAATGTTACACAGAAATTCCAGAAGTACCCATATGCCACCCCCCCACACCTCCCACAACCCCCCACATACACATCCCTCATCAGTGTGGCATAACACCTGTGATAGATATACACATTTTGGGGCTTTGCCATCAAGCATAGATCACAGTTCAGACTGTAGATGAACCTCTCTCCCACACAGTTCTGCATGATACATGATGATACAAAATGGCCGACATCCTCCATTGCAACATCCCCCACAACAATTCCCATGTCCAAAAAATACCCCGCATTACAATTGCCCTTCCCTCTCCCTGCTCCCAAAGTGTCCAGTGACCCTGGCTCCACATAATTTTGCAATTTCTCCCATTGCATATATCGCAGGTCTATAGCAGGACACCAACAAGTCCATTCTAGTCCATAGTTCTTACCCCAATCCCGAGGAGTCTGGGATGGTGATGTCCCCTCCACCACCAAGTGAGAGGGGGCTTATATCCCGTGGATACGATGGAAGAGATTATCCTGCCTTCAGCTGCAGGCTCTCTCCATTCCCCAGGATAGCCGTCGTCCATCATCATCTCCCCACTAGGTGTCCTGGGTGAGTCCATTGAGTTGTAGCATAGGAGTTGCAGGTCCACAGAGTCTCTGGACCCAGTTAGCACATGGACAGCCCATAGTCTCTTGTCTATGGAAATACACCTAAAACTCTGGCATCAAATATAGGTTTGAATAGAAGAGACAGATGGACCATGTACAGTGAAGACACATTTCGGTCAGACTCTGTCACTCTCAGGAGAAAGGATTCCAAATTAGGGCCCACTAGTAAGGCACCAAACTCTGGGGCTATCTGCCCTGATATAGGACCTGGATATCTCCAAAGCCCTCAGGAGGCCCTCTGTTTGGGGTGGTATCCATATTGGAAGACTAGGAGGTCCTACTGGGATTTGCATAAGTGTTACCTCTGGGTTGACCTCCCGACTCACTTTGAAGTCTCTTGGCCCTATGAACTCATTTGTCTTTACCATTTCCCCCTTTTATTCGAAGACTTTTTCCAGTCTTACAGTCCGTTGGCATTTGTTAGTAATCCCTGGAGAGGCTCATCCCCGGGAGTCATGTCCCATGCTGGGAGGAAGGTAATGCATTCATATGCTGAGTTTGGCTTAGAGAGAGGCCACATTTGAGCAACAAGAAGGTTCTCCAGAGGCAACTCTTAGGCACCCCTTAACACTAGGCTATTTCAATTTCAACAGCAATGACTCATAAGGCTAGTCATCAATAACAAGGGCCCATCAATGGATCATCCTCCTTTGCCAGATACTGCCCCTGCACTCAGGGGGATGTTGCTACTCTTCTGGAAAATATGCCAGAGCTCTCCAAGATGGGAATTCAGTGTTCTCCCATTTACTGAGTAATATTTCACCCCATGACCATGTCCCTTCACCTAATGTTTTTAATGGCCATTGATGATTGCTATCTAGATCAATTATATTTCTATTATTCCTTCTCTATTTATTAGCTAGAATTCTTCTATATATTTCTCTTCATAAGATTATATATAACATCTATTTCTCAAAACACTTTTATAATATTTTCATTTTGTCAGAAAAAATGATTGCTATTCAAAACAATGGCATTAATTTTGTAGTAGGAAACAAAAAAGAGAGAAGCAGATTTTGGTTTATCTTTTATTGGAAAAGAGCAACAGCAACTAATTGATTAATTCCATGAAGCACAAAATTATGTTGTCAAAAAGAACAACAGCCATCAAGGACTCAAATACCTAATTTGTACCATTAGCAAATTTTCTGAGACTACAATAATATAATGCAACACTAGACACATACAAAATTTTGTTTTTAAAAATTGTGATTAGCATTCTTTAGCATAAAATTCCATGAAGGCAAGGATTTTTGTCTGTTTTGTTCTCTATTTGCTTTGCAAGACCTAGAAAGGTACTCAGCATATGGTAGACTTAATAAATATTTAAGTCAATATTGAATTAATGAGTGAGAATTTAAGAAGTAAATAGTTAACAGTGCTTGCAACAAGGGAGAAGAGAATAGAGACTGAGGATAAGTCACTGTGTCCATTTCTGTTATAATTCACCATTGTAGTTAAGAACTCATATTAGAAATGTATGCGTGTCACCATATTTCAAGTTTGTGGCTTTAAGTTATTTGCTTACTTCCCATGCCAATAAAACACAGATATCTCTAAGTCAAAGAATCAGTGGCATGTTTTATTTCTCCCATAAGTTTCTTCCAGTCTTAACCTATTTCTTCAATCAGAAACAATTACAAATTAAGTATTCTCCATGTTTAATAAATGTTTGTAAATGGGTGAATGTATAATTCATTAGTTTGTTGTGGCTGCTGTTTAAATATATATTCAAGTTTTCTTTATAGGAAAGGAGCAAATATCCCTGGTGTTTTAAGATTTATGGTCCATAGTGAGTATCTTGTCATTTTACTTGATTATACTGTTACTAGGATTGTGATAAATCTATTCAAAAGTTAAAGAACTTAAAGAAAATTTAGAGCATAACTAAAAAAGAAAATCTTGTGATGCCACATATTTTTCTCTAAAATAAAGAAAAGTGCTCTGGATTTAAACATGCTGGTCTGCTGATGCTCTAGCAATTTCTTTGATGATTCCTTCCTTTCTTCTTAATATGTCTTTTCTCTTTTTCATCTCCTACATGAAATGAATATTCATTGTTTATCCTTTAGTGAGTTCATCGACTCTTACAATTAATTAAATTTCTGTCACAAAAAATTAATTCTATAAAAATTCTACATATTTTGACCTCTTTCCTGTACTTCAGGTCTAAGTTTTACAATCCCTCATACGTGTCTAAAGCCAAACTCCAAAGAGACCTCCAAAATAGCTGCACTAGATCCTATTGAATTTATGATTTCTGCCAATGCCATCATCAGTTTCTTAGTCTCTCAAGCTTAGAATCTTATCACCCTTTTCTCCTCTATCTGTTTTGCCATCCATCTTCAAACAATCACTAAATCCCATAGGTTTGACTTCTCTAATCTCTTGAATTGACCTCTTCTGTTCCATCCCCATGTTCCCTTCTCTCATTACCTATCAGCTGAGCTATCGGAATGGCCTCTTAATTGGTCTTCAGTCTCTTTCTATTCCAATGAATTTTGTTTACAGCTGTCAGATTAATCTTCCTAAAGCACAGATCTAAGTATATCACCTTCTTGCTCATACAACCAGTAATTTCTCATTATTTAGAAGATTAAATCCAAACCATTTTGCCTGACATTTAGAACCTTTGTATCTTCCAAGGCTAATCTCCCACCAAATGAGTTATTTCCCATTTCCCAAGAAAACTCCAGGATTTCCTGTCTCTCTTTTTTTTTTAAATAATACAATTTATTTTGAGAAAAGTTTTAGATTTACAGAAAAATTATACCTAAAGCATAGGGAGTTTCCATATAACCCCACACACACACACACACACAAACACACATACTCACACACACATAGTTTCCCCTATTAGCATCTTACATCAGTGTGATACATTTGTTACAACTGATGAACCATTATTAAAGCATTGCTACTAACCAAAGTCTCTAGTTTACATTATGGTTTACATTTTGTGATGTGCAGTTTTATACGCTTTGACAAATGTATAATAATAATGTATCTGTCATTACAGTATCATACAGAACAGCTTCACTGCCCTAAATATGCCCTGTGTTCGACCTATTCTCTCTCCCCCTCGCCTCAAACCCCTGACACCCACTATCTTTATATCAATGTTACAAGTTCTTCCATTAATACAAGGTAATAACTACAATAACAGTAAATCTGCTTTGGTCCGTGGAAACACTCCCCCCTTATGTTTGTTTATTCCCCAGTCTTGAAGGATTTGGGATGATGTCCACTCTGCATGTTTCAGGCTGAGAGGGGACTTAGTATTATGGGGCAGATGGAAGGAATTGTTTTGCTTGCATTTGTAGCCAGTCCTTGTTTGAGGGATGGGACTTGCTCACCATCATGGTTTTGTTAGTTGTCCAGGGCAAGCCCGAAGAGCTGGAGAATAGGAGTTGGCCACAGGTCTACTGGGATTCAGGGCTCAACTGGCACATGATGAAAAATCCAAAGATTTAAGTCTCTGAGACTAACAGGTATATTGAAAATTATAGGTTCAAATAAAAGGTGTAGCAGAATCATGGGCAGGAGAAATATAAATAAGTATAACTATGTTCCCCTTTTGTTAAAAATGTGTCTTTCCATCTGGATTGTCTACATTCTACAACTCTTTTCCTATCTATGTCCATTAAAAAAAATTCCCATTCCTCAAGATTCTGCACAAATGCCTTCCAGGAGACTTTCCTACTTAACTTCCCCATGTTACAGCTTCTTGCTTTTCTGGATTCTTACAGCATTTTGTTAAAATTTCTCTTAGAGCAATTATCACATGCTAATTTATATTGTAACTATTTATATATCTATCATATCTCCACTTGAGGAAAGAAGCCAAGTATTTAAAATCTCTTCACATTCTTTTATCCCTCCCTCAAAACATGGCACAGTATTTTGCACACTGGAAAGCACCATAAATATGTTAGATTAATTTTAACAGTTGTTTGTGGTAATTCTGACAATTTATTGTGTTAGTTGGATACTGCTCTGATATCAGTCAGGTATTACCCAAAATTTAGTTCAGAGCAGTACAATGAAATCAAAATGTATGTTAATGTTAACCATGAAAATGAAAGAACCACGCTTTCTGCTTCCTTTATGCATATCACATATAGGTTAATACAATGCTCAGCATTCTTTGACTAATTTACTCTTGCTAAATGAATAACTGATATAAATGACAATAATTATTTCAAAAGTTCTTCAAATAATAACAAAAGATTCATTATCTGAAATCAGTTGATCAAAATCCAGATATTTTTTTCAACTCTGAGAGGAGAAACACAAAAGTCACAATAAAACAATCTAATTTCAGAAACTGAATCCCTGTAAATAACTTCTGAGTAGTAAGCATACACATGCCCCAATCTCTGACACTTTCTCTGTCTACCACTTCTCTGTCTTCCTATTGCACGTTCTTGTTCAGAATCGCAGCTCTAGGGCACTGCCAGATCTTCAGCAAAGTATGATGTCTTCTTTCTGCTGTATTTATTAAAGCAAATAAGTAACTAATCTAAAGAGTAAAAGTTCACACTACAAAGGCTTATGAATAATAGAATTATGGAGACACCACACCACCAAAGTCTATTTGAATTCTAGTTACAAGGACTTCCTGTAGCAAGTGTTAATCAGATCTTACCACCATTCCCAACAACACGTGGAGGACTTGGGGTAGCAGGAAGCTGTATAATTTCTTTTTAAATTAATTTTTAAAAAGTGCTCAACAGTTGTCTGGTGTTACCAAGTGAAAAAAAAAGTTAGTGAATGAAGGATTTCAGTTATTTGTGATGGCTCTAGGAATGGATAGTTTTGTAAATATTTTTTATTTGCTTAAGGATGATATACCTCTCTTATAGAGCTATGATAGGTAAACCTTCAGATTTGTGGTGAGAAGATTGAGCTGTTTGGGAAAGGAGGGATAATTGGATAAACAAACATTGGTGAAATATGAGCAAGGCTAGTTGTCTCAGGAGAATTCCTTTACTTTCTGGTATCACTTCTAACTATATGTACTTTGGCTAACATCTAGATTCTGTGGGCCTCCATTTTTTCATACACAATACAAGGAAGTTGAACTACATGATAATTATGGGCCCTTCCTGCTTTTTTCTCTTAAGTGAAAACACACAAGAAACATAAATTACTGATGTTATTTCGGATAATGATAAATGTTGTATAAGGGGCCGGCTCGATAGCCCAGTGGATAGGGTGCCAGCATACCACATGGGAGGCCCCAGGTTCGATTCCCAGGGACCTCTCCTAGCGGGCAGACCGCCTTGAGAATAGCAAGCTGCCATGGGCGGGCCAGAGCCACCGTGGGCAG
>PVKH010010658.1:0-18140 GCA_004027955.1 Chaetophractus vellerosus | reverse complement strand
GGAGTAGATAAGGAAGTGAATTGGTTGGAGAAATTTTGAGGTATAGAGCTGACAAAGATGAATCAAAAGGATATGTTCAATGACGTGAATTATTTTAAATTAATTGCAAGATTGAGTTCAGCTTTGCTTAAAACGATCTTCGTCTATGACACTTTAAAGAAAACAATGAAAGAAAGGTAAATTATACCATATTATTATATTACAATTGTTTATTCCTGTGAAGCAAAGATGTCTACCCAGCTTAGTGTGTTCAAAAAACATTTCTAAATAAAGCTAGGCAGGTAGTTTTGCATTATGAGTGATATTAAGCATTGGGGAATCAAAGATTAACAAACCTAGTTGAGTTGTTATATCTTTATACTGTGCACAACGCTTGGTATATTGTGTCATATAATGCTTCCATAGCTGTAAGCTCTTTGAGGGCTGACTGCATTTTACATATATTCTATATTCTCCATAGTTTTCAGTGATTCTCCCCTAGTGCAAGTTATCTATAAATATTTGTTGACCAAGATTTTGCCTGTCTGACTGAACATATTTTTAAAAAAGTTAATTATCAGCCTCCTTTCATTTTGTGTTTTCTGACTTTCCTTTATTCATGGTTCATGAAGAAAAGCATCTTGATTTAAAAGCTGCTTGTGATGCTACACGCGTAAAAATCCTGTGAGCATCGCGGTTCTGCCGTCCCCACGCTGCCCCTTTCACAACCCATCTTCACAACAGGGTATTCTGTAACTCGGAGCAGTTGAATCTGATTTCTTTCCAATACCTAACCATCTTTCTGTCCTGTGCTCTTGTTCCTAATTAACCGAAGGTGAAGGACTGTGACAGTGCTGCCTCTTGTGTCAAATCCATTTAACCATTCTTTCTCATGCAAATTGTATACGGGAGGCTCACGTACAACTCCCAGTGCGCATGTGTAGTGCAGGGAAACTAATATATTTCCGAGGTAGTAGTTGTAGCCTGTGTCCATTAAATTAGCATACATTTGTATTGGTTAAGACCCTGTGATCTGTAACCAGACAGAGCTGGGTTTCAGTTCTGCCTCTGCATTTGGGGGCTGTGTGATTACGGTAAATTTCTTATATGCCCTCCCATCCCCTTTCATCTTTTTTTTTTTGTTGTTGTTATAAAATTTCACAAGTTATTTAAGCTCTTTGAACCTCAGTTTTCCACCAGCAAAGGAAAGGATAATAGCAGTATCTACCATATAGATTTGTTTTAAAGAGTACATGAAATAATCCATATAAATGATAAACACCCTGTCGGTTGCACAGTTTGCCCTCAATATGTGCCTGCTTTTACTGCTGCTGCTGTTTCTATACTTTCTGCATTACTTTTGTATTTATAATCCATTGTATGGCTTTTTATACATCACAAATATATAGACCATTTTATAGCTCAATATCAACTTTCCTGCCTCTTTCACCACAGTGTGATTTATAATGACTCTCCTGTCCTTCCTTCCTTCCTTCCTTTCTCTTTCTTCCTCTTTCTTTCTCTCTTTCTTGTTACTCTAGCTCTTGTATTTATTGTGAAATAACCTTGAGCTCCATTTCTTATTGTTTTGCCTTTCTTTTTCCTGCCCACTCTAGTGCCCTTTCTTTTTGACTTTCTGAATCAAAGAATGTACACTTGAATTTGTTGGAAGGTATATCAGCTTTAATTCAGAAGGTGCCATCTGTATGATGCTCCAGCAATAACTACAGAAATTAAAAAACTTAAATCTATAAATCAATAAAGCTCACCTGTCTGTTCTAACTTAATCTTATTTTAGGTAGACCTTGGATCATACAATCCTTCTGAGGTTGTTGAAGGAGACTATATCCTTCTCTCCCTGCTGATGCCAATACTTCATTCTCTCAGCAACCTCCTCAGAAGCATGTTTGGGTCAGGGAAAGTTATATGCACTGTGAGACTATTCCCTAGGAGAGCAACACCACCTCATGTTGCTCTCTTTTTGTAGGACAACTGTAAGAGTAACCCTGTAAGGGTGGACAACAATAATCCCAGTTTGGGTGCCAAATCATGTGAGTTTGAGTGAGATTTATATAAGAGATCCTGGACTGCCTGCTGCACCTGGAAGCCTAGAGGGAATTAGGTACAGCTGTTTCCACTGAGAATAGAAGCCATTGGTCCCTTCTAGTGCATTACCAGGCAACTCAGAGAGGATTTTCCATGATCATTCTCTAGACAACCCTGTTTGCTGCCCATAATTAGTTAATTATGAGATACACAATTAGTAACTATTAATTAGTTGATTTTAAGATCTAACAATTAGTAATTAATAGATCTAATTACTAATTATGAGATCTCAATAAAACTAAGATTGAATTGAATAGGAGATGCAAATCACATTAGTAAGGTTGGGAAATAATATGAAATGCAATAAAAGGCAGATTTGAAAATATTCTGATGTCAAATGAGGATTCATGGAAATTTGAGTCAGGAAAGGCAGTGTTTGGGGAATATTGATTCAGCAGCAATAATCAGTTGGGCAGGAAAAGATGAGAGTCAAGTGAAGCAGTTATTCTAGAACTTGGACTAAAGATGGTAGTGGTAGTGGCAGAAATAGAATAAATATTAAAAGGAGAGGATTGACAGAAATTAGTGCTTAAATAGAATCCAGGAATGAGGGTGGGAATCAAATTGATACCTTTTTATTCTTTAGCAGAATGAATTTCATTAAGGGGTCTGAAAGACTAACATGGTGTCAGATAAACTTCTTTGAAAGGACAGGGAGTTTGTCTAAGACCCAGGATGGGTCATTGTAGTAGAGGAAATTTGCTGAGGGAATATTTCCCCCCACCCCCCACCTTGCTGTCTATGACCATTCACTGGGTGATCTTCTGTATCTGTTTTTCTCATTTTTCTCCTCCAGGCTTCACTGGGATTCAATCGTAGGGACCTCCGATGTGGGAGAGAGGCACCCTGTCACTTGCACTACCTCAGTTCCTGGTTTCTGGCGCTTGCGTATCTCTTTTGTTGCATCATCATCTTGCTGAGTGGTTCACGACGTGGGCCTGGCTCATCTGCTCACCTTTTTACCAGGAGGTCCCAGGGGTCGAACTCAGGTCCTTCCATATGGTAGACGTATGCCCAACCTCTTGAGCCACATCCGCTTCCCTGAAGGAATATTTAGAAAGAGAGATAAGTAAGCCCAAAGATAAACATCAACATTTCTGTAAGATTTTTACAATTAAATTTTAATATTTTAGTTTTCTAAAGTCAGACAGAACTGGGTTTTAACCTTCTTCCTATCTGCTATACTTTGTACTAGTTCCTATGTTTCTTTGAGCTTTACTTTTCTTATCCATAATACAGGGAGGGGATAATAACTGGAGTATTATGTTACTAATAGGCAATTTCTAAGGAATAAATGCATTAAAATACATAGTTATTGAGTAAAGTGTTAGGAATCATAAGCTCACAGTGAATTGTACCTGATGAAAATATTATATGTTCAGTTCCATTGTGGTTAGAGTAATTATTAGGTGAGTATTAGGAAATGATGAAACTGGAAGTTGGAAGTGGGGTAATTCAGGATCTTTCTTCCTATACATGCAAGAATTGGGACATTAAAAATACAAGTATCTTCCCTTTGAATGCAACATCTAATTATTGCTCAGGTGAAAAGATTCTGGCTTTTTACCCTGGACATAGGGACTTTTAAGATACCCTGGAGATTACTAGTGGACCCTGCAGGGGAACATAGACCATAATGATGAGCTAGTCGTAAAATGCATCATTAATTTGTCCATTTTAATAGAGGTTATTTACTGAGATCAGTGCATGTTTCACTGTCTCTTAGCTGCCACCAACAGCCTTAATACTGCTCTTTCCTTTGAAAGGAGGCAGTGAGCATAACCATGCACCAAAGATTTTACAAATTACAACCCCTGAGACTGGACAAAATATTTTTCTTTCCCACTGACTGACATAAAATGCAAATAATAATCCTTCTTTATTTCCACAGGACATCATATAGAATCACTAGTTAATGAATGTGAAGAAATTAAAATAAGAATAAAGATGAAATAAATACTAAATATTATTGTTCTTTATTTTTCGCCATCATAGCTCTATCTTATTTTGGTGGCTTGGTCCTTCTTTTTCTACAGCTGCAAAAATGGATTTGGTAATTATCAGAGTTAATCAAGCCCCAAACTGGATTATGGTGGTGGCAGACATCCTTAATTACAGGCAAGGAAAGCGAAGGTCATTGCTGCTTTGAATCCAGCGCAGGTCAGTGCAGCAAAAAAGCCATTAACAGCTGAAAGTGGCTTTGTGCTCTGAACAGAATGAATTGTTGCCTCAGCCCAATTTCTTAGTATTGTCCCACATCCAAGCTAACAATCATGAAAAGGACCAAGAGGCCCCTTAGCTGGCAGCCTCGATAAGCAGCGGTTCTTAGCCTTGGCTACACATTAGAGTCCTCCTTGAAAATGCAGATGCCCAGACTGCACCCCAGACAATTTCAGTCAGAATCTCTAGGAGTGGGACTCGGGCATCAGTGTTTATCTAAAACTCTTTGGTGATTCCAGTGTGCAGCCAAGTTTGGAAACCACTGCTCCATGAGAAGGAAAAGCCAAAAACCAACTTCTTTTCCCCTTTTGGCAAATGTTTTTCAACATAGCTTTGCCATGAATCACAGCCTATGGTAGAAATGTTTATTTCAATGATGTCTGTGTAAGGTAGGTGGTATATGTAACAATAGGTTTCAGTTTATTTGGATACCTAGATGATAGCTCTGAGGAATATTATGTTACTTTTAAAAAATGAGTTGTAATCCTAACCCCAGCCATCAATTGGTTGTTTATTCCATAACCTACCTGCAGACATGGACGTTTAAGGTCTGTAAAATGTTTCTGAGGTGTCTCTTGTCATGCTCATTTATTACCCTCTTGATGCACAATTTAAATCTTTGCCTGAGGACAGAAAAACTTTTACACTTATTAACCTTATATGAGAAATACAAATGCTTGATATTTTACCCGACATCTTCAATTCAGGCCAACCTAGCAAGAGGTATTATAGTTTTCTCTTCTCTCCCCTCTCTTTCTCTTCTCTTTCTGATTGGTGGGTGTCAAGAAAATGCAGGCTTCAAGCAAAGTGTACTTGACAAGGAAGATAGATTAACCCTTGGAGAATACTTAGTATCTCAAGTGCTCTAGAGCTCCGAGAAACTTGTGCCACTACAACTGTGTCTTTTCTCCCCACTTTGACAATACTGTTGTTATCTTTTATTCAGTAGACAGTCCAATAGGGTGCTAGCAAGGGTGAGCTAAACAGGATGGCACAATCAGCTGTCACCTAAAAGAGCTCTGTGTATGGTCATCGTGATTGTACCCAGAGACTGTGAAGTTCAAGTGTCACTGAATTACCAAACACGGAAAAGTTTATTCTATACAACAGGCCAGGAATCGGCTTTGATATTATTATTTTTTTCAGACTGAAAAACTCACAGAGTTTTAGAATGAGACGGGAGCCAACTTTATTTTTCAGATGAGAAAACTAAGGCTGAATTCACACAGCCAGTTAGTGGAAAATCCAGAATTCAATCTGAGTTCTCCTCACCCCGACCAAGTGCTCTTCCCACCACTGTAGCCACCCCTCTCAGAGCAAACTTCAGACCATGGGTCAAAATACAGGATCTTCGCCTGGTGTTGCCTGATCTGCTTTGATGCTCTTGCTTGACAGTTACAACAGGCTTAGAAATTATGACCAACGAGGAGCCTTGTTCAAGGTTTGGGAAAGGTTCCTCTTCCTTTTGGGGTTTTCCTTGTTTATATGAAAACTTTGCAATTTAAAAATTCTTCTTAAAATATATGATCTCTTCAGAAAAATATGGGGAAGGGGATATGGATACAGAGATAAAAGATTATCAAACATTATTTGATAATCAGCGAGTAGAATTGTAAAGCATGATCTTTATTTGGGAGGTTACATTGGATAGAAATATCTCTTCCCAAACTTCTCTTCACTAAAACTATTTGGACACCAATAATATCCTTTAATATGTAAAATAGCCTAAAATCTTCTAATACAAGATGCTAGCAGTGGCGCTTTTTGCTTTAACAATTTAGCCTAATATCACTTTGAATTATGTACATATATTAAAAAACGACACCAGAATAATGGAGGAAAAAGAAAAATATTTAAATTGTACTTTTTTTCATGGATAAGTTAGCATACAAACATTCAATATTCCAGCAGTGCATCATCATTGAATTTTCTGATCTCATGATTATGTCAAATTGCTTCCATAATGTTTAATTTTGCATATTACAACTGACGTTGATTTTCAAAGAAATTACAAATTACAGCAGCTACTTGAGTGGCTGATACAAATAGATGGCCATACAATATATTAGCATGTAATTTCTTTACTTTCTTATAAGCCTTAATTTTAAAAAAGCTGCTGTGAAGGAATTGATGGAAATTTTTTTCATACTAAGTCCCTGCTCTCACGGGCTTTACATACTAGTGGGGATAAATGATAATATACAGTAGGTCAAAGGATAAAAGTGTTATCAGGAAAAATCCAGCAGGACATGAAGGGATGTAGACTGATAGATAGGTTGGTCAGAAAAAGACTCTCTGATAGGTGATATTTGGCAGAGATTTTAATAAAAGAAGGGAGAGAGCTATGCCATTCTGTGGCAGGGGAATACACCCAGCTCAGGGAATGGTAAGTACACAGACCCTGGCATTGTCACATGCTTGAGAAACATCAAGAAGGACAGTGTGGCTGACCTGGAGTGAAGTGAAGGAGGGTGAGGTCAGAGAGGTTATGGAATGCCAGATGATGAAAGCTTTGTAGGCCAATCAAGGGTTGATTTTATTGGATAATATTCTGAATGAGATGGAATTGCTTTTGAAATTTTTGAGCAAAGACAGGACATGAGCTGATATGTTTTAAAAGTATCATTCTGGCTCTTTTCTTGAAAAATGATGTGGGGACCAAGGGTGGCATCAAGAAAATAGTTGGAGACTATTGCAATGGTCTCCAAACGATATTATGATGGCTTGCTTTACAATATTGGTAGAGGTGGTAGGAAGTAATACAATTTGGACACATTTTCATAATGTAAATGTAAAGAAGATGGGGTTTTCTGACAGATTAGAAGTGATATATGAAAGAAATAGAGGAGGTATGGAAGTTTCCAATATTTTGGCTTGAACAATTGCTGTTTATTGAAATAGAAATTAGAGAAAGATAGGGAAAAACTTTAGTGATAATGAGACTTAGGAATTTGGTTTTGGAAACATTAAATTTGAGATGCCTGTTAGACATTGGTAATAAGGTACAGAAAGTTTCTGGAATTCTGTGGGAAAAGTCTGAACTGGAGATACAAATGTGGGAGTCATCAGTCAACAGTTTATATTTGAAGCCTTAAGACCAGTTGAGGTCATTTAAAGAGTAAGTATAGACAGAGGAAAGCCCAAAGAGAGTTATGGAGAATTCCAATGTTTAGGGCTTGCGATACGTGTAGGATGTATCAAAGGAGACTGAAAAGCAACAACTAGAAGGAAAACCAAGACTGATTGACAAGATTAATAATTGATTTTTGGGTTTGGCAACAAGGTAATTGGTAACCTTGGAATGAGCTATTTTTGTGGAAAGTAGGCCAAAAGCCTTATTGGAGGTGTGGTGGGGTGGAAGAGAGGGAAGTGAGGGGAGAAAGGGACAGAATGCTCAATTTCTGCCATGTTCAGGTGCTGAGTAGGTAGAGACTTGTTTGTATTCAACCTCAACTGGGGACGGAGATTTGCTTAGTGAGAGGGAAAGTGAATTTTTAGTGTAAACAAGAGAGTGTAATAGACCAAAATGGCAATAATTTTTCATATTTTATTTACCCACTGTTTTGGTCAGCCACAGGCGTGCCTTTTGAAATATACCAAAGATTTGTCGGTCTTTATAAAGGGTATTTATTTGGGGTAGAAGCTTACAGTTACCAGGCCACAAAGCATAAATTTCTTCCCATACCAAAGTCCACGTGTTGGAGCAAGATGGCTGCCAACATCTCCAGGGTTCAGGCTTCCGGGTTCCTCTGTTCCCGGGGCTGCGTTTCTCTCCGGGCTTAGCTTCTGTTTCCTTCACAAGTTCAGCTATAGACCATGAGGCTTTCTATGCTTTGCATCTCTCCACAAGGCCAGCTGTAGACTATCGGGGGAACGGCTCACTCCAACATCAGAACTGCTTCTCAAATCTCCTTCTCCAAATCTCTTCTCTCAATCTGCTTCTCTCAATCTGCTTCCTCTGCTGCCTCTTGTCTAGCCTTTTATACTTGAGACCACGCCCACCGAGGGGTGGGGCTCAACGTCTCACTGACGTGGCAGTTAACGCCCTACTCATAACTTAATCATGCCCAGATGAACAGATCAGTTTACAAACATAATCTAATCTATATTTTTGGAATTCATAATTAAATCAAACTCAAACCATTACACCCACATAAGTTAGATAGCTCTCTAGCTTCCCTTCTTTCTTTATTTCTTGTAACTAAGTTCAACCAAGGTTCTTATACTTCATTTTTAAATATTTATTTATTTTTTTAAAAAGATACTTAGATGACATAAATGTTACACAAAATATATAGGGATTCCCATATGCCCCACTCCCCACACCTCCCACACCCTCCCACATAAACATCCTTCATTAGTGTGGCACATTCATTGCAATCTGATACTTCATTTGACTGTTATGTCACTTTGGTTTCTTAATTTGGAAAAAACCCAAGTATTTTATTTATTTTTTCTTTTCAAAATTAATTTATTATAGCAGTTGTGAGTTTACAAAACAGTCATGCATAACATACAGGATTCCCATACACCATCCCTTCACCAACACCTTTCATTGTTGTGGAATATTTGTTACAATTGATAAAAGCACATCTATTGACTCTTTGAAGAGACCATACCAGTTGTTGTTTTTTGCGGTAATTTTTTAAATTTATTTGAGAAGCTGTGAATTAACAAAACAATCATACATAACAACAGGATTCCCATACATTGTCCCACCACCAACACCTCACATTGTTGTGACACATTTGTTTCAAATGATGAAAGTACATCACCATAATATTACTGCTATATATAGTCACACCAGTTCTTTTATTGAATATCCAACAGTCTGCATTTTTATGATTGTTTTCTTATGCTATCACTTAACTTCTATCTCTTGAATATCCTGTAAACTGGAAATTAGGTCTGAAGACTTGTGTCATAGTTTGCCAGGGCCGATATAACAAAGCACTGCAGACTAGTTGGCTTAAACAATAGGAATTTATTGTCTTACAGTTTTGGACGATAGAAGTCCAAAATCAACTTATTGGCAGGGCCGTGCTTTCTCTGAAGTCTGTAGTGTTGCGGTGGTGGGTTTCCAGCAATTCATAACTCAACCTCTTCCTCCATCACGTGGCCACCTCTTTCCCCATCTGTCTGCTCAGCTTATTTCCAAATTTGCTCTGTTTATAAGGACTCCAGTCACATTGGTTAAGGCCTACTCTGATTCTGTTTGGCTTCTTTTTAACTGATACTCTTTTCAAAGATCCTATTTGTAAATGGGTGCACATCCACAGGAAATGTCTTTGTGGGGGTTATGATTCAATCCAGAAAAAATAATTAGAACCTTGTTAAACATTTTTGGCAAGGATACTTCATAAGTGATCCTGTATATATCCTTATCACATCATGGGTCACATAATATCTGGTTATTTGAAGTTTAACTATTTGGTTAAAGTGTGAACTCTAGATCCTCTCCAATGTAAACTTAACTACACTTCTGATTGTGGGGGTATTATTCAGGGTTCTCCAGAAAAACAGAACCAAAGCGATATGTGAGTGCATGGTTCACGTGATTGTGGGGATTGGCAAGTCTGAATTCTGTGGGGCAAAGCCAGCGTGCTGGCAGATTGGAAACTCCAGGAAGAGAGATGTTGCAGCCTTGGGTCTGAAATCTAAAGGGGAGGCTGGCAGCCTGGAAATTTAGCTAAGAGTTAACTTTTCCTCTTAATTTAAAAAGTGATTTTATTCTTAAGGAATATCTGAATTTATATATATGCACATATATGTATTTAGTTTCTAATTCAATTAAGAAAGAATGTGGTTTTAATTGCCATAGAAAGTTGAAGTGTGCATTAAACTAAAGAAGTGTCAATGCCAAAAGTTTTCATTGTAATTCTGAGAACCATAAAAATAACTGTTCAGCATTAGTTTTTACATTAATAACAATTTGAATCCAATGTCAACTGATCACATACATAACATATGTAAGTGTGTGGTGAATATACAGTTTGGGATAAAAGCAAAATTTTTACAGTTTAACATTTTAAAACTACTAATTACCATGTTTATTAGTCATGAGATATTTGTTGCAAACAACAGAAAAGAAATTTATTAAAAGCATATTAGATGGGGCCGGCTCGATAGCCCAGTGGATAGGGCGCCAGCATACCACATGGGAGGCCCTGGGTTCGGTTCCCAGGGACCTCTCCTAGCGGGCAGACCGCCTTGAGAATGGCAAGCCGCCATGGGCGGGCCGGAGCCGCCGTGGGCAGGGCAAGAAGCTGCCACGGACAGGGCAAAAGCCGCCATGGGCAGGGCAGGTCGCCCGCGGATGGAGCGCAGCCAGCCACCCGCGAACTGAAAGCCAGCCGTGAACGGACGCAGAGACCTCCCACAAGCGGGGAAAGCCGCGACTGCACAGTGACCACTCTCGGCGCATCGCCACAGCGGGGGGAAGGGGAGATATGTAATAAAATAAATAAATCTTTAAAAAAAAAAGCATATTAGATATTCAAAGATTCTCCAAGAGGGTGAAAGAACTAGGTACAGATCTACACAGCCAGGAAAATATGGTCAGGTGAGAAAAACCCAGCCATTAATAATCAAGAACTAGACACCCACCTGCTGGAAACCCTATCAATGATGAACAGAGGACCTGCATTTACAGTAATCTTTATAGCCATGAGAGAACATTCTCTTTGTTCTCTACTTCTTTGTTTCATCTTCTTGTGAGTGGAAATCTAGTACTAGTGAGTCTGAGTAGCAGAGCTGAGGTTATTTGCCCATACCCTAATTGCGAAGTAGGCAAGATGGTGAATAGTTGGTTTCAGCTTTTATAGTTAAGGAATGCCACAAGCACAGGGAGGGCTTCAGTTGCTGGGTGGTCTTGAAGACAACAAAGTCCAGGACAGCAGGAATCTCCTACAACACAAACATTCTCTAGCACTATTCACTTTTACTGAAATCATCCCTAGCTTCAATGTGGTTAATATTACTTTGGTTTTTTCAAAGGTGGCCTGTTTACCTAAAATATTAAATGTCCAAAGTAACCATTATGTTTGCAAAAAGTTCAGTACTTGGATGATTTAGATGAGGTCTCTTCATTTCATGTATAGAGATTTCGATTATGTGCAAGGATGGTTATGCATAGTTCACCATTGCTATTGCTTATTGGGTTGTTGCTGAATAAAAATGAGAAGATTCTTCTAGTTCAATATATACAGTTTGCCTCTTTAAATAGGTTGGGTACATGTAACTAATGTCACTGTCCTGTGAGGACCTATATAAAGTTATTAACATTCATATCTAAATCTCAATAGCTCTAACACCCAAACCACTTTGCAGGGGCTCAGTCTTCTCCCAAATTTTATGTCTCCCTCAGTAATGTCAGATGTTTCCAGCATGGTGCATCACATGCGTTTTGGAATAACACTTCTCATAGGCTCATGCCTGTTGCTGACTTGCCCAGTTAGGTGTCTAGGTGTAAGCACTTTCTGCTAATTCCTCCCTAATTTTCACCAAGGCCGTAAGCACTGTATAAACCCAGTGTCTTGTGACATCTTTTATGAACATAACTCTAAGTTTCTACCTTTAATCCTTTTATAGAAGTTTACAGAGGAGAAAAGGTGTGCAGAGGAGATCACAATGACATTCCATTCCTTTCATTGTCTTGATCAGCATTCTTTTCCCCACAGGTCTTTGTCTTACAAGTACCATCACCATAAATAACAAATGCCCTCTTTATCCTTCAATCAAAACCGAAACCTCCTCCCTCACACCTATTACCTACAAATAGACACCTGCAGGTGATGCTGCAGAAAAAGCAATCCAGTTTAGGTTCAGCCAAGACTTCCTGCTACTCCCACATTGATAAATAATAAAAGTGGACTTTGTAATGATTAGCTGTATAAACTGGGTAGTGTTTGGTTCATGTGATTACTTAGTTGTCTTCTACTCTAATACCCAGGATCCCTGTTTTAGCAGTTATTTTCAAGTTCAGATTGGGAAGTGATGGGCTCCTGATTTAGTTAGTTAAATAAAATCTGTTATGTGCCATTAACAACAGCAATATACCAGCCTAGCTTGGCTCAGATCAGAAATCGGTCAATAAATCATAACATTCTGCTATTTCCTAACTGAGCAGTCTTGCTGAGCTGTTTCTGCGCAATTAGAAGCTTGGGGAAAAAAATGAAACAAATACAACACCTTGGATGTATATGTTCAGGTTCTTCAAAATAGTCAAATTACATTTAAATATACTTTTTCAGTTTTCTAAATGACAACCTTTTATAGGATGGTAAGGGATGGGTATCTGTACCACCATTTGTAGAAAAAGATGTTGGGTTGCTAAGAGAGGGTGACATAAACTCTACACTAGTTCTCAAACATCAGTAGCTGACATGAAATGCTTCTTACAGTCTAGATGGCAATGTTATTCAAAATATGGACCTCTGGCTATATATATTCCTTTCATTTATATGTTAGTATTTTGATGACAACTTAGTTATGCATTTTCCATCTCGATTTCTTATTATTTAAAAATCCTTTGAAAACTGTTTTTTCTTCATCTAAATTACTCATATGAATCTTGAATTTAGTATTTTGCTCAGCATTAAAGCATTTTGGAGGTTTATAAGAACACAGTTTCATATAATATGGAATTAAGTATAACAGCTCTAGCTTGGATGCTAAGAGCATCTAATTTTCTGCGTTTCTGTAAGAATGTTGTAAATCTCCTTTAACATTACTCCTAGAGAGGGTCTCATGTGGGCTTAATTTATAATGGACTATTTGCTTTGAACTACAAGCAGTTGTTTGCCTTTCTGCTCTGTCTGGGATTATCACTATGTATTTCAAGTCCCTATTTGTGAAACTGACCCAATTGTGGTATATCTTAGTTTCTTCAGCTAATGAATATGATGTTGCCTTATAGTTGCTTGAGATTCAGTATATCCAGATTTAACAGTTTGTAAACGCACAAAAATTTGCTGTTAAAAATGTCATTTGTATTACTCTTCTTTCTCCTAGAATCCAGAATGGCAAAAAAGGTAAAAAAATAAAATAAGATAAACTTTTCTCCCTCCAGTGTAAATAAATTACACGTCTCAGAGGAGCTCACGGTTCTTTAAAGATATTGTATTTTCATAGTATTCCTGTAATATAGGTGAGAGAAGATTTTAATATTTTTCATCATCATCAACAAATATTGACTGAGATTTTATTATGCTAGTTAAGTGGGAAACAAGATGCTTAAGGTCATATAAGCCCCAAAGGCACTTATATTCTAAAGGAGTAGAGAAGACTTATTCATTAAAAGATAAATAATATTGCAAAGTATTTGCTAAGTATATTGAGTGAAGCTCAAGTTATAGAAGCGCCTCCACTTACAACCTTCTAAAGCAGGAAATATCATTTATATGAAATATGATATTGGCTGGAAGAAAAGCATCCAACCCTGTATGCCAACAACAGATGGTATCCATGGTCTCTTACTTATGCCACTTTGGCCTTACAGATAGATGGACTTTCAGCCTTTTAGATCTGAATGATCGCAAGTGTCTGTAAATACCAA
This sequence comes from Chaetophractus vellerosus, assembly GCA_004027955.1. NCBI lineage: Eukaryota > Metazoa > Chordata > Mammalia > Cingulata > Chlamyphoridae > Chaetophractus > Chaetophractus vellerosus. Next base: position 4,279 of record PVKH010010658.1, on the reverse strand, counting down.
AAGAACTCAGAAAAGAACACCAAAGACTGACTAGTGAAAGAAAATGGGACTTAAGCTACACTTTCAAGGAAGAGTAAGACATATTTGTGAACAGAAGGAAAATATAGTGAATTAAGGAAACAAGGAAATAGAAATATGAATGGCCATTTGGGGAATACTAAATAGACCTAGTGGGATAAAATGTAGTGTTTCTTTAGTTGTCTGATGTATTACAAACTGGAGAGGTAGAGGGTAGATTGCTGTGTGCAAAATGAGTTTTAGAAGCAATGCTTTAGATCTGTTGATGAAGAATTGGTTGAAATAAAGAAAAAAAAACAGTTGAGACATGAGGAAGGAAGCAAATTAAGTGTCTACAATGTGCTGTTAATTGTGGTAGTTTCTTAGTATGTGCTTCTTCATTTGATTTCAGGCAATAGCCTCAGAATATAGGCAAGATATAAGCACATGGAAAAAGGTGATTTTAATGGGAATGAACAGGAAAGGACATTTTCACACTGACAGGGCTTGATTCCATGGAGAATAATGGAGATCAGTCAAGGATATCTCAATGCCTGTGAGCTGAGTTGTGAGGCACAAACATGTGTAAGGAGGTGCAGGTGTAAGGAGGAGGAAAAAATATAGTAGAAAGGACAAAGATAAAGAACTTAGACTGAAGAAGGAGAATCAGAACATAGAATGTTATTGAAACCCAGGAGTGACACAGTTTTAGAACTTTCATGGAGGAGCCCTGCTTATAATTCAGATCTCCAACCTTCTAATATTGCTACCTATCCAAATACTAATCTGGTTTCTAGCATTTGAAATAAGTATATATTTTCTACTTATAAACATTTCTCTGGGTAGAAAAAAAAAGGAAGGTCATACCTATTCTTTGTTGACAGCTGACAGATTGTGAATTTCTTTGTTAACTATCAGAAAAAAAAATCATTACTTCATTCCTATAAAACAACAAAAAATTAACAGTCTCACACAAGTCTTCATAATATTATCTGTTGGTGCTCTCTCATGAGAACCTCTCTTCAATTATTTTTTTTTCCCATTTGCCTTATCTCTTGTACTCAATTCCTGTGAAACAGAGCCAGTGAAAAACCAAAGGGAAAAAAAAACTTTTATTTGGATAACATGTGATAATGGTACCTTGTTTGCTGCCTGTTATATCTCCAACTGTTTCCTTTAATACTCTGAAGTTACAAACTCCAATTACTGTTACAGACAGGAGAGCAGAGAGTAGAATCATGAAATCTGAGGAATCTGGGGTTAATGCCACCAGTATGCTTTCAAATGGTAGATCGGCACTGCAAATTTCACTGTTGTAGTGAAAATAATTTCTTGTTTCCAGAGAAAGGAGGGTGATTTTCATAGTAGGTCCTTACTCAAAATGGGAGACTATTGGTTAATTGCTTATATAATCTGATTTTTATTTAAGTTCATAAAAAGACGTATATTTTTGTTCCTTGATCCAATATAAATCAAATTAGGTGTAGTTTTTGTCTTTTATCAAATGGGTATGAGCTAAAAATAGTGGAATATGTTTTCTTTTTTCTTTTATTAGAGATGTAGGTTTACAGAAGAATCATGTATGCAACACAGAGTTACCATATACCACCCTATTTACACCTTGCATTAGGCTGGTACACCTGTTAAAATCTATGAAATAATTTTTTTGCAATTGTACTAATAACTATAGGCCATCATTTACATTAGTGTTCACTGTGTTGTAAAGTCCTGTTTTTTTTAAAAAATTATTCTAGTAAAATATAAAATGGAAATTTAACTTAATAGAATATATAACTGCAATCCTGGGTAGTTTTTGCAGCATCGGACTTACTGTCTTAAGGTAGGGAATTAGTTAAATGGCTCCTTCAAAACATTTGTGATATGATTTATTATAAAAAAGAGATGCTTCAAAAAGTGAGACAATGGGAAAATTGAAGCTATATTTATGGTGTAATAGAATATTATATCATATGATGAAAAATATCTATTTTATTTATTACCTGTTGCCTTTTTCTTTGCACATAGAGAGTGAATGCCCAGAGTCATGGTGTGGGGAATATGCAGTTTGAAATTAGAGTTTGAAAATTTTATTTGCTATTGGAAGTGCTTGCATATTTTAAGTGGATTTTTCTGCACTGTTGGCTATAATAGCAAAGCCAAAAGCAACAGGCTCAATGTTGAAATTGATCTGCAGTGTTCTCAACTTCTACATGAGCTAGAAGGAAAAAATTGTGGTCAGCAAACCAAAGATACATATGGCTAGTATTTAATAATATATTTTAAAATTACAATTTTGTGATTTTTCAAACTTAAAATGTTTACTCTATGCTTAATTTCTAAGTAATATTAAAGATAGATATTTCCTTATTTGTCTAAGGAACACATGGATTCAATGACAATGGGAAATACCGCTGGAATAATATTTCTGAAATCTGTTAATCAGATAGGCTTTGCGCACAATACTTGGCACATAGGGAGCACTTATTTGTTCAATAAAACGACTTAAGTGTATTGAATTCTGCTTTCCAGTGATTAGCTTTAGTACTCTTCCAATGTATTTATTTACTCTTATTGTAGAACAGACTGTGGAACCTAGAACAAGGAGACATGGTATAAAAAAAAAAGGAAGGGGAGTTTTTTTTTGGGGGGGGGACGGTCGTTGAGAAAAGCTGTAGAACATAATTATATTTAAGGCTTTGCAATGGGATTGGAGGAAGATCATTTATAAAAGAGTGGGAAGTAGAAATACTATGGTTTTGTGAACTAAAGAGCATATGAGAGCAATAACATTTGTGGTTGAATTTATGAATTAGAACATTGGTTTTCAGATTTATTTTTCTAAAAAAAGATACAATGGAATATTACTCAGCTGTTAGAGGGAATAAAGTGCTAACATTTGTTCATCTAAAAACCAATGAATGCTTTGCTGCTCTGGTTGACTCAGGGCTAAGGGGGCTTGGAGTGCTACTTTCTTGACATTTAGAATTTATGATAACCACGGAGGGTTTCTGAAGCACAACATTTGGAAAAGAATTCCATAAGAAATTAGCTAAGTGGCTTACACAGGAACACACATACTTGTTGAATAATGAATAAAGGTATGAGTACATGACTAGAATGATTAGACAATGGTGGTAATAACACTGAGTGTTTTATCTTTCTAAGTAACAAGTAGTGTTCTAAGTCCTTTTATTTATTTAATGCTTATAACAAACCAATGAAGAAGGTGCCATTATTAGCATCTCCCTTTTACAGTTGAGGAAACGGAATCATGGAAAAGTTAAGCAATTTGCCCAAGATCACAGAGCTAATAAGCAATCATACTCATGAATAAATCTTACTGATTAATAGCAATATCATGAATAAATATATTAATTAATATAGTAAATTTAATTAAGTATGTATTTATATCCTTTACAGTTATATATGTAAATCATATATCTATATCTGTAACTCTACCATGTGCCCAGTAATATATGAAGCATATACGAGAAATCAAATGAGGACTAAAATGTTGCTCTTCCTTTGAGGGATATGCAATTTTGTTAGAAAGACATACTGATACATAATATAACACAATACTATATTTAATCAAGTACTTTGGTTATAGAAAATAAAAGCAGTGAGGAATCAGAGTTTAGTGAAATCATTGTAAATAATGCCGCTGTGCATCCTGGTATGCCAATATCTGTTCGAGTCCCTCTTTTCAATGCTTTTGGGTATTTACCTAGAAGTGGGATTACTGGGTCATATTATAATTCTATACTTAATTTTCTGAGGAACTGCTTGTCTTCCACAGTGGCTGCACCATTTTACATTCTCACCAACATTGAATGGATGTTCCTATTTTTCCACATCCTCTCCAACACTGGTAATTTCCTGCTTTTTAAAAATATTAGATATCCTACTGGCTGTAATATGATATCTCATTGTGGATTTGATTTACATTTTATGATGATCAATGGTATTGAACGTCTTTTTTTTTTTTGAACATCTTTTCATGTGCTTTTTGGCCATTTGTACATCTTCTTTGGAGAAATGTCTATTGAGGTCTTTTGTCCATTTTTAAATTGAGTTGTTTGTCTCTTTTTTGGTTGAGTTGAAGGATTTCTTTATATATTCAGAATATGAAACCCTTATCAGATATGTGGTTTCCAAATATCTTCTCCCATTGTGTAGGTTGTCATTTTACTTTCATAATAATCAAGTACTTTGAGACACAAGAGTTTTTAATTTTGATGGCATCCCATTTATCTAATTTTCCTTTGTTGCTTGTGCTTTG